>JANHFL010004274.1:5327-26523 GCA_032468155.1 Oxyrhabdium leporinum
CTATCTATCTATCTATCTATCTATCGATCTATCTATCTATCTATCTATCTATCTATCAACTAGCTAGCTAGCTATGTTACAGCCCACTAATACCATCATTGTATAAACAAGGACAGAGATGCTGTAGAAGCTAGAATGAATCTTCAAAACCCAAATGAGAGATTTGTGTGTTTCATAAAAACTCAAGTCTTCTCAAGCAGATCAAAGCCCATCAAGTTTCCCATAGCAATTAATTAGATCAGGCTTCTCCTTTTACTAACATGAACTGTTCTAAAACATATTTCACATGAACATGAAATTCATCATTTGTCTAGCCTCTTTGTTGGATCATGAGCATACCTTATGTCAGAGTCTCAAATTTTGTCTGCAATTTTCATCCCACTGATCGTGCAAAATTAAGCATATAGAATCTGCAATTGGATCTGACTTGAGTTATTTTTTAGAGTGATCAAGGATGGATGATTTTACAGACTACGAATATTCATGGTACGATGCTAATGAACTCTACTAATTTTTCTGCAATCGTTCATTAATTAGAAGAATTTGTTTCACTAGCTTGGCCTTGGGCTTATGATTTATATAACATGAAGCTAGTATTGACAAAGATGCATATTTTATGTTATCAACTCTATTAAATTCTTTAATTCACAAATACATACATACAGCCATTTCAACATTACTCTTCTTCCAAAGGATATTGGGGAAAAAAAAAAACCTACCAAAAAGGAAACAGAAGAAGCCATCTACAGAAATAGTCCAAGAATATTACCTGTGCCAAAGCTCATTTGAACAACATGGTCTTTGTTATTGTTTGAAAACAGTAGAAAATGTGTGCTTTCCATGCATCAAAGAATAGAAAATTTTATACTGCAGAGGCAACCATGTACAAGGTGTGCATACTCCTTTTATCACATATGGGTGGGTCCTTCAGTAGTTCTGCTTGGATTGAATGTAAATGAATGAACTGGACCCAGAAGTCCAGTACACTGATTAGAGAACTGGGATAATGCTGATGACTCTTCTATATTTTACAGTCATACCACTGCATTTTGAGTTAATCAATCACTTACAAGGGAGACCTGGGCAAAGTGTCTTGAAATGGTTTAAGTGTGAGCAATGATGGCACATGCCATTGTGGTAGAAAGCATGCAACTGCTGCACCAGCTGAAGCTCGATAAGGTCCTCTTCTCTGGCCTCTATCTACTCCTTGATCAAGAAAAGTTGAAAACATCATTACTGTATTTATACTTATTTTTCAACTGCAGCTTTCCATTAAGCCATAGATTTGCAACTATGAATTAGGAAACTCTTATATAAGAATATAGAGTTGGGGTTAAGGCAGACTAGAAGCTGAGAGACCATGAATTTTAGTCCTGCCCTAGGTACAAAGCCAAGTGGGTGACTTTGGGCCAATCAGTTTCTCTCAGCTCTAGGAAGAAGGTAATTCTATAAAACCTTACCAAATAAATTGCAGGGACTTGTCGAGGCAGACTCTGACAATTATCCGTGACTGAATAGAAAGTATGTGTACATAAAGTAAGGGCAGACTCTTAGTAAATTCACAGGAATGGCTTTATCAAAATAATAAAACTTCTAGGCATTGTAAAAATAACCAGAAATATTTTTTTTTCAAAGTCATACATGCAGTTTTTGATGTACACTCTGTGTGTGTTTTAAGTGTATTATTAAGAGCTATGGTGCTGCAGTACTGCAGGCTACTTCTGCTGACTGCCGGGTGCCAGCAATTTAGCAGTTCAAATCTCACTGGCTCAAGGTTGACTCAGTCTTCCATCCTTCCGAGGTCAGGTAAAATGAGGACCCAGATTGTTGGGGGCAATATGCTGACTCTGTAAAACTGTTTAGATAGGGCAGTAAAGCACTGTGAAGTGGTGTATATGTCTAAGTGCTATTACTATTGCTATTAAGGCAGTGTTTCAAATTCAGATGAATTAGAGCCCCAAATACAACTGAGAGAATCTGCTCTCCAAGATAAAGAAGAATTAAATTATTATTATAATCTGGTTCTCAGTAAAGTTATCTATATCTCTGGAACTATTTGCTGTTGCAAAGGGAATAACACTTTTAGTTTACTGGAAAATAAGAATGGAGGTAATAGAGGAAAATACTGAATTTCTCCTTTGAAATAAGTGTACACAGGGAGCAGACCAGGGAGCTCAACCTAATAATAATATTTGGACATTATATATATTACATGACCACCATGTAGTACAGTACAGTACAGGCAGTACAGAACTGGTTCAATTCTTATTTGGACTCCTCTGGTACAAGCATTTATAGAGTAGGAAAGCAGCTCCATTTGTTTCTTCCTTATTATTTATCATATTTGTATATCCACCCATCTCCCATCTCCCATGAAAGTGTCCATCATGAGCATCATTTGTTAACTGTTACTACTTTTTAGTTATTTGCTTTGTATTATAATAAATAATTTGACACATGTCTTAATTCCTTTTATTTGATCCTTGGTTTACTTAACTTTTTCTCAGCTCCTTTTAACAAATTGATTTATTAGAAATGTTTATTCTAACCTGAGTGAAACTCTGATATTGTATATCTATCCCTCCACCTTCCACATTATATTTTTTTAGAATACCTTTCTCTTACTATAACATTCTACATCACTCCTGAAATTTCATCTGATTTTTCCATTACAGAAAGAAAAAAAATGTAATTCCTGTTGGATATTTGCATCAAATTTTGCCACAAATGATTGCTGCAGACCTTAATTTAAAACAAACAAACAAACAAAATTTAAGAGATTATAACTGAACTCACTGCAACTGTATCTATAAAATGAACAGTCTATCCAGGAATCTATTGTGTCTACAAAATTCAAACACTAAAGCCTTTTTCTTTCTCTGTATTAAACAATGAAACATACAAGTATCTGTTTTCTGGATCTTAATTTGCATTTGAGAAATGAGTTAGAATAGATTTCTCTGATTCAGTCCAAGTCTGATGTCTGAAGCCAATCTCTCACAATATAGCTAATATGTCCTAACAACATAAAGTGTGAATAAGATACATTATGATGGTCTATGACAAGGTTGTCAAACTCGATTTCATTGAGGGCTGCATCAGGGTTGTGTTTCACCTTGGGGGACTGGGTGGGTGTGGCCAGTTCAACATCACTTGTGTCAGGAGCACCTGTGGTGACCTGGACAGGGCTGGGGGGGAGGGAGAATCCACTTTTGCTAATAGTTTGTTTTGTTAGCACTCTGCCAGTGAAAATGGAGCTCAGGAGGGTGTATGAGACCTTCCCGAATTCCATTTTCCCTGGCAGAAACACCATGGGCTGGTCCTTCATTATTTTCAGGGCAGCCTCGTGGGCCAGATCTAAGCACCCCCCAGGCCAGATCCACCCTGCGGGCCTTGAGTTTGAACCTCTGATCTATGACCATAGTAAAGATTTTGATTTGATTTGAATAAAATAAGCATTCATGCCAAAACACATGAATGAACTTAATGTAGTTTGTAATTTGTGAACCAATACACAAACTAGAACAAAATTATGTGCCAAACTCTATATTTCTTCTCAGGTTTTGCAATATAATTTGGAACTGATGCAAACTTAAAAAAACCCCAAACAAATTTGAAGTGCAGGAAAAAATGTAGAACTGAACAAAGTGTAAATTATTAGATTTTTCCACTATTTTAAAAGATAATTAGAAAACATTGCAGACTTCCCAATCTCCTTGAAGCACTACAGAGATTAGCACGCTAGTATCAATGCCAGGAAAGGAACCACTCCATCTCTAGAAATCCCTTAAATTCATAAAGAAAAAAAATGTGGATGTGCAGCTACCTGGCTGGTCTTCACACTCTGCTTTCTTCATTACCTGAATTGGCTAGTAGAGGCAGATTCTACTGTTGCATATAAGCAACCAGTAACAAAAAGAGCCATGATGGACAAATATACGGAACTGGCAGCCAGGCAAACCTTGTAGAAAGACTTGGGAGCGATGAGGATCGGTGTAGGACAGATAATTCTACATGATGTTTGCATGTAAATAAAGCTAAGACCCTACTGAAGCTTCAATGACACCAAAAGGCAATGTTGAAGAAGTGCTTTTTTCTTGACACAAAAGCGATAGCAGATCTGAAAAAGGCAAAATGTTGTTCAAGTCAAACTTGATTTTCTGACGGCTTTAGGAACAGGTGAATGCAAATTTCCTTGCAACAATTTGTAAATGGGTTACTGTTGTCTATTTCCAGGATGTTGTTTGCTTCTCAGTCTGGCCTACAGGCCTGTTAATCCCAAATAGTGCTTAGCAACTGAGGTGAGATAAGGTCTTAGACCTGATTTTAGGGAGACAAGTCCATTATAACCACCTATTAAATTTCACATTAAACATAAATATGACAAGGTGTCTGCACCAACAGCTGGTGGTTTAATTAAACGGAGGAAGCTGCAACTCTTCTCCAATTTTAAAAATCTTTTAAATAGGAATGTGAAAATAATAGTTATTTTGCTTCAAAAACTATGCTGTCCCTAAATATAAAGATTAGAGTAAAAAATTTAAACTCTTTGATTATTGCATCAATTCTACTTCTGGGCCTTTTAGACCAAAAACATAAGCTCCAAAACCTGTAAAGCCTCTTCAAAAAGTTGCCCAACCTGCTGTAAAGCCTTTTTACTTTACTCTTCAGATGAAAATCTCACATAACTTTTTCTGAAGTTTAATAATAGAGCAGTCACTATCCTCAGGGTCACAATCTTACAGACATGACACAAAAAGAAAATGATTCTGAGAAAGAAAAGATGAGGGGAAAAGGAAGCAAAGTCAAACCATACTTCATTACAAAGTTCTTAAGAGTTTTTTATTTTCACTTTTTCCCCAGGGAAGCTCTTTGAAGTTTCCTTTCTGCTGCTCAAAAATGGAGTTAAGTGGGTGCAACTCTTTAGGTGGCTGATGATGTCCTGTTCTTTGTTTTTTCCCCTTGACTTTATGAGACTACCCCACTAAATGGGGATTAGGGCCTTTCAGATTGGTCCACCCCAGGTGTCTGATCGGCCTGGTTGTTTCCAGAAAATTCTTAGGATTTTCCCTAAGAAACTGATGGACAGTTCATCTGAGGCCTTAGTTACCATCTAAAGTTGAATGGACACCTGAGGCCTTGCATTAAATTGCTCCTAGGTAGCCTCTGTGAGCTGATCATGGGCTATGCAGAGCTTGTAGAAACACTCCAGATGCTTATAAGATCCATCTGAAGTAAATGTATATAAGAGCCATCTTAAGCACTAGAGGGAGAAGACAAAGAGCAAATATGGGTACAAGGTCAAATTCAGCAATATGGCAATCATCATCATCTTTTAATGACCCCATAATCCCTCCTGGGGTGGAATCTGGACAACTGAATGGAGTTAGCAGAGTGTTTAATGGCTGGATGCCCTTCCTGTCACCAACGCGGAGTTTTGTTCAGCAGATATATTCTCATTGTGCCCAGAGAGAACCCACAGCCTCCTGGCAAAATGTTATTTCATCTGCTGACAGCTATGTGATGGCTCTGTTTAAGCTAATTCATTCCCTGTTTGGGAATGAATGTACATAGGAATCACTGATCTATTGAATCACTGTGATGATTACTCTTGTTATCTGGAAGATAAAGTCACTTAGATCTGCTTCTGCTCAAAGTTGGATTCCACTGGACAAGTCTTAGTTGATGTGTCTTGTAGAATTATCAGGAGGATGTTTCAGGATGTGAGTCTTGAGAAAGTGAAGAGGGTCTTCAAGATTGTATGCTCAGGAAACCTTCATGAACACAATTATTCTGGACAATTTTCATCCAGTCTCCTGGGGAAGATTATTGAGAAGATGGTTAGACTTCAGCGCCAGAGACTCCTGGGTCAGATGGATTGATTACAACTGCTTCATTGGGATATAGTATGTAATGTAAGACAGCATCAAGATGGTCAAACCATGCTGATGGGGTTTATATTCTAATATTTAAGGATTTTTAACAACTACAAAGCGTCCAGTGCCAAAATTTTTATTCTGTGCTTTATGACTGTAATAATGCCTATGGCCTTCTAAGGGGAGGAAAGTTGTAGTAATAAAACCATTAGGCTGGAAGTCCAAGTAGAGCTGCATCATCATATGAAGCTGCATTTTAAGAAATAGGTCTCGAGGCAATTCAAGCCATGCTACTATTATCCTTACCCTTATCATGCATTCATTTCTTGTCTGGATACCAGTGCAATATTTTAAGTCCACGAATGAGTTGGCACAGGTTCCTATGCCATCAGTTCCATTGTTTTAATCACGGAAGAATTACACCGAGAGAAGGATGTAAGCTCTGCCACCTTGTTCTAAGTTAATAAACTGCACTGTCAGTAAATCACAAAGCAAACCCCTGGGAGGAATATATTATTCCCCAACTACTCAACACCAAGGATAAGTTACAGCTGTAATTCTGAATAGCTTTGATATCCTTGCTTGGTGACTGCATTGTTGTAATAAGCAGGCAACCTGCCAAGCATCCCTCCAGGCCTATTATTTTACTTTCAGCTAGATCATTTTAATTTACATGGAAATTATCAATACTTTAAAACGGTCCTTGTCCATCAAGCCGGATTGTTTGCCATCTCCCTAAACTGCAGCAATCCAAAGTCAGATTGCTGATTGGATGAACCACCATTATTGCCTCTTCAGCCTTCCATAGTATTGCCGGCTCCATTTTGCTCCAGCTGACCCAAGATCAGCCATTACTGGCTCTGCCAGTGTTAATCTTCCTTTTATTACCCTGCATTTCCTCTATTATTTAGTTCTGCTACAACAATTTAGTTATGCTTTAGATGTTGTAATATGGTGGCTTGTATCATTACATATATTTATCTCCAAACCTTGTCATTCCGTTAGTTAATGCCTGCAGTTTCTATCTCCAGATAAGCATTTCATTCCACAGAAGACTGACATCAGAGGTGTGATAATAGCCATTTTCATCTGTAATCTAATATCCCTATCATC
This sequence comes from Oxyrhabdium leporinum, assembly GCA_032468155.1. Classification (NCBI taxonomy): domain Eukaryota; kingdom Metazoa; phylum Chordata; class Lepidosauria; order Squamata; family Cyclocoridae; genus Oxyrhabdium; species Oxyrhabdium leporinum. The sequence goes on from JANHFL010004274.1 coordinate 12,317, forward strand.
AGCATTTGTACAAAGAAGAAGCCTCATGTATAGCCAAAGGAGAAACAGATAAGTGAGCATAGGATCATAGCCTATGGCTATAATTTTGCACATAGTTATGATAATTTAAATGCCATTAATTTCATTAAGCATTAAGCACATGTCACTGTTCCTGAAATGCCATTTAGAGCTTAATGACTTTTAAGGTATGAAACGAAACAGATATTTTGGTAGAATATTAATCCGTTTGAGGCACTTCTCCAAATTCAGGGTTCACTCTTCCTCACAGGCGACACTCAGCAAAAATAATTGGTCAGAACTGTCAAACTCCCAGCAGCCCACAGGCCCGGTGCGTCAGGCACTGGCCACACCCATGCCCGGTTTAGCGAAGGGGAAAAAAGTCCCAATACATCATGTGACAACGCCATGATGCCATGAGTTTGACACCCCTGTAATAGGTGTTTCAGTCCATCTTGTTTGGATAACATCAAACTGGAGAAGATTGTTTTAAGACATTGAATAATTACAGGCGTTTGCAGTGAGCTGAGATTAAGTCAAGTGCAAGTGAGACTTGCAGTGACATCATAATGCAAATACCTCTGTTACATATTTAATGCTTACAAACAGTGGTTTTTGTATCCCGATATATATTTTGTTAATTGCCATGCCTTAATTCCCTGGATGCTTGTGGGGAAAAAAAATATCTTGCAATATGCAAGATGTAATATAAGTTATAGTTCACACAAATAGAAATGTAAGTTAAATAAGGAATTTTACAACAGGTGAGACAGTGTCATCTTCGCATTACTATTATGACATATGATTAATAAAAACAGGATCCATATTGCCACAGCTGTAGCTGAATGACACTATAAATTACAAATACAGAAATATGCCACTCTCAGCTACATATTCAACCAGAAATTCATTCATTTCATCCTATTTTCACATTCAGTGACATTTAATATGCATTTATATGTAGATGTCTATGCTTCTACAAGTAATTATCTACATTAGATATGTTTTTCTTTCAATACCATTGTATAAGTATGCTTCATGTTGAACAATATTAATTTTTAAATGTATTTGAATATTCCTTCTTCATTGCCTTCCCTGGTTTCCTTTTTTGCAATGTTCATTGAAACATGTAGGAATTATTAAAAGCAGAACTACCTTTGCCTATCGGTACAAAATACATTACTTTGATCACCTGGGGTTTTCCATGCAGCAGCCTTCAGTTCTTCAGTCTCCTGGGTATAAAATGGCTAGAAATGAATCTGGCTTCCAGAAATCCATTTCTGGGATTCAATTACTTTCTTCACTGGTCACAGTTGTGGTCAGCAAAAGTTAACACAGACCCTGATCTTTATAGTGGACTCCTGCTTATCTTCTCCCATTGATGCCAGGAGAGCAAGCACCAATTGCTTTTTCTTCAGTGGGCAGGTCTTCTAAGGCATTGGGTGTTCGTTTTTTTTAAGACCAATAGTTTTACAGCTTTTCCTATAGTGCAAGAGGGAACCTGGCAAAAATCTGGTCAGTTTCCCCAATTAAAAAGAAGAAAAGCTAGCCAGCCAGCCAGCATTTCCCTCTGCCACCACTGAACCTCTAAAATGGGCCAGCCTTTCATGGCAGTCAACCCAGTAGTCCACGGTGACATGGCCATTGAAGATAGAGAGAAGAGCCTGGGGGAACACACCCAGCAGAGCACATGCCACCTAATTGGATTGGAGGCATTTGGGGCAGGATCAGTGAGGTACCACCGGTGAACCAGAGTGTGCCAGCAGCGAGGGAAAATCTCTGCTTTTGATGTGAAGTCAGCTAACTTGGATAAAGGTCACATTCCCAGCAGGCTAGGGATATGCTGAAGACATCATCGACAGGTTCTGCCCTTCTGAAATGGTAGGTGGTTTGTCGTCATGCCGGAGCAAGCAGGAAGCATAGATCACCTCTTTAAATGGGTAAAGGTAGATGTTATTAAACAAGGCATTAGACAATATTTTCTTTTTACAAAATTACAAAAGCAGAATTCCTGGAACTGGAACTAAAATTGACAGCTGTTCAATCCTCCTGTAGAATAGATAAATATGCTCACTCCAATCTTTTTCACCTTTCTCTTTTTCACCTATATTTGCCATTTTTCTCTATCATAGCTCTTCTACTCTTCCAGTGTTCTGAAATCTTCTAAGGCTACTTATTAAATGCCAATTCTCTGTGATTCCATCCTTGAAAAAGACTTTCCCCCCTTCCTACTTCTGTATTTGACACGTCTACCATTATAGCTGCTGCTCTAAGCTTAATTGCACAAATTTAATCAACTTTTCTGCACTGAAGTCTTAAATTTGGTAATTATTTGATTCAATTATTTAGTCTGAGCTCAATAACTAATCTCCTCTGTTTAAGTGTAAACCTCCCTGCAGAGCATTTCTTTTCAAGGCTTGAGATCTTTATATGTTGGTTATTTACCACACAAAGTATGTTACATGGTGATGCTAGAACAAGGACAGAGTGCCTAGTAAACTGCAGGTAATTAATATTGAGAAGTAGTCTTAAAGAGACATGGCTTCTTTAAAATAGACTCCCTGGGGATATATGATGAAATAAAGTTTTTGCTCGCCACTCCATTTATCTGCAATGGAGTGATATTTGGAGGACCCAACGTGCAAGTAGCTTTGAACCTTCACAGTTAATCCCATTTTCCTTCAGTAATGCAAGAAAATCCTCTATGGGTGATCTTGGCAAATATCCGTCTTCAATTTCAATGCTCTGTTTCAGGTGAGGACTAAACTCTCTTGGTGCTCTTCATATATTTGTCAAATTAATCACAGCAGCACAAGATCAGGGTAAGGGGACAATAAGAGAACTACCTTACCACAGTGGGTAAGGTAAGGAGATTAGTTTTTTTTAAAAGTGTTTCTAAATATTATTGCTCATTGGAGCTTTGTCTTGAGGTCTTGACAGATTACCAAAGGAAATAGCTGCACAGAATGATAAAAGGAATAGCTTGAATCACCCAGGTAAAGCACAACCTAGATTTAACACAGGATATACACAGCTGGAGAGGCAAGAGACATTTGTACAAAGTATCATACAGCTGAAATGGTGAAGAAAATTTTTGACAAAGATAAATGCTTCCTTTATGAAGTCATGTTGTGGCATATGGCAAAACTAGAATAATAGCATATTGTGAGGGTCTGAGGCACAATCTATAAAAAGAAGGATTGCTTTAGCTAGTAGGCTTTTGCAGGGGTGCATTATTGGACATGGCTGTGGCATCAGTCACTATGTAAGGAGATAGGAATAAAACATAGTCATTGTTAATAAAGAATTTTGAAGTTTGCCTCTTTTTAAACATTGGAAATGCTTACTGGTGAATTCATTTATTTGAATCTACTAGTTTAAAGCTTTTCCCAGCAAATGTTTACAGTGTATATGTCAGCAAGCTCAAGCAGATCTTTTCTGCTTCCTGGAAATTTGTTCCAATTGGATATGCTTGCATTTGTTTCTATGAAGTGCATTTTTATTTATATTTATTGCTTTGATCCTTTGTCCACCTTTGTACACTGTAGCTTTCTAAACTCTGTGGATGTTAATCAGCCAGAATGATCAGCTAATGTATTGAATTAAAGCTGCAGAAGTTTTGTCTAGGTGTCGATAACCTGGCTTTAGTCACTAGTTCTAGAAAATACTGAATCTGCTAAATTTTCAGGTGGTACAGTCCAGGGAGCATTCTCTTCTGATTTATCTCCTCCTACAATAAGGTATACAATTCCTCGACTTAACAACAGTTCATTGAATGAATATTCAAAGTTACAACAGTGACCGTTTTTCACACTTACTACCACTGCAACATCCCTATGGTCATGAGATCCAAATTCAGATGCTTGGCATCTGACTCATATTTATAACAGTTGCAGTGTTTCGGGGTCACATGATCGCTTATTGTGACCTTCTGACAAACAAAGTCAGTGGAGAAGCCAGATTTACTTAACAACTATGTTACTAACTTAACAACCGCCTGCCTTCCCTTGGAAAATGGAAGATATAGACAGAATAGTTTGACCTCAGATAGATCCCCCCCTGAACAGAATCTAAACCGGAATTTTTCTTTATACCCCATAGAAAGGGTGCCTACTCCTTCAGCCAGTGCTCCACCACAATAATAAAACAAACCAACAACTTATAGTTACTCATAGTCATACACATTTGTGTTGGACTTCTACAGTCTTCCCCAATCATCCTTTATGTGGCTCATTCTTTATTGGGAGGAAGGAAGAGAGAGAAGGAAAACCAAGAAAGAGGAATTCCTGAATTAAAATATCCCTGAAAGGTAATTTAGAATGGTGAAAGTTTGTGAGTTCCAAGGCAGTTCAGTGAATTTTAAGAATGTCCAAGTTTTTATTCCAGGAATCATTTTCTATATGTATCATGCTTGTATGTATCTTTATCATCATTTCTTGTTGTGTGATCAAGATCTGCTTTATTGTCTATAAATGTTGACGGAAAACAAACTGTGTAGTTGTTTCTATCCGTATATTTGTAATTTAATTAAAAGTAATGCTAATAGACCCAGGCTGAAATCACTGATGAAGATTGTGGAATTTACCTGATCATTGGATTTATCTGAGAAAATGCAAAATATGTGTAGGTCAATATGAATTTGGAACAGTCTTTGTCTGGTCTTTTTTCACAAAATAAGGACACATATATTTCTGTTACTGTTTTTTTAAAACAACAACAACAACAACAACTGTGATGGATGCTGCCTATGGAGGAGGAGATAGTGTGCAGGACTACAGTAAAATGGCAGTTTTTCAGGAAAGAGAGAAACTATTCTAAGGAGAGGGTTGACTCAAGAGAAGTACAGCCCAGAGCTGGATCAGAGACAGAGAAAGAGAGTTAGAACTTCCTTAAATCTCCCAGGGTATATCTATTAGGATGAGAGTTACTATTTATTTAGTTTGGCAAGATTCAGTCTATTAGGTGTAATCAAATAAAGGACTGAACTTTGGCTAGATTGTTCTATGTCACTCTTGGACTGGGCCTGACAAAGACAAAATAATGTATTGATTGTTAGGTATTTTATATTTTTTCAATCATATTCTCAGATTACAAAAAAAGAAAATAAACCCAACTATCTGAGCAGATATACTACATGCTGTAAACAATTCACTGAATGCAAAGTCATTATATATGTGACATTGAATTATTCTGATGTAGTTTTTAAAAGGAGGAGAAATGGGAAATGAGTTTTGTAAAAGTACCATGACTCAGCTAATAACAGTCCTTCATAGGAAGATCAATGGATACTTCCCACTCAGGTTTTAAAATAGGATATATATTGGTACTAAAATATAACTGGTGTAGTCCTAAAATGTGATTCGTCTTCCAGTGGCCATTTAACTTTCTTTTTTTTAAGTTTGTGTGGGAGTTCAGAGTTAAATAATAATAATGAAATTAATCTCAGATAATCTAGTTTCATATTAATACATTAATACTAACTAATTGCTTTGATGAATTAGTAGTCCTGCACAGTAATTACTACAATGTATTAAGAAAACCTTATTAGCTATGTTTTCTGGGAACACAGTTAGGAATCTATCATCCAAGGTCACAGATCAGTCTTGGAAATGTTGTTTCATTTAATAACATAACTAGCAATGGTAGCACTTAATTGTTTTGGCAGAACTGGTTCCTGTTTTCAGGGGAATGAGGTAAATTATTTAATAAGTCATGGTCTTCAATATCTGATGGTAGACATCACAATATCATTATTGGCATCACATTCAGCTTTTATGTCATTCTAAACTTTTCTTCTTGCATTTATCATGTTGGGAGTAAATAACATAATGAAGTATCTTGTGCTGGTGTCCTTGAACACTGACAAATAATGGAATCCAAGGACATAATTAGGAATGTACAATTGCTTTTATTTGCTTCTGTTGATTGTGAAGCGTGGCATGAAAAGTTCATATTGAATCAAGATAAGCAATTGAAAAAATGTGAAAGATAGCATAATTAGATCTGCGTGTGAGTCATAAAGAAGGTTAATTCTGTCTTGGGTTTTAAAAAAGATTTTGTGATCATGACTGGGTCAAAATATCTCCTCCTGATCATTTGATCTTCTTTGGATCATCATCACACTCACAGGTTCCCCAGAAACCCTAACCAGTTGATAGTGATTGTTTTATTTTGTTTTGTTTTGTTTTGTTTTGAAGGCTTGGAAAATTCATAGGTTTTGATGTGTTTCCAGAATTTGTCAGGAGTACATGATAAATCTGTTGCCATATGGAAGGAGACAAAAATCCACCATTGTAATAAAATCTGTTTCCTCAGTTAGCCATCATTAAAGAAAGGGTGGTTGCCTTTTGTAACCATTACAAACTTCACAGTATGGAATCCAGAGGACCAAATCAATGCAGTTGTGTCATAGCCTTTGATGTTTTTTGTACATTTTTTGGGACATGGATATTCTCTATCAGTGAAGATGAATGGAAACACTTTTATTTGCATTAATGCTACAAAGTTTGTTTGCTTTTTCATGTCTTCAAATTAGTTTTAACTCTCAAAGACAACATAGACAGGTTCTTCTAGTTTTCTTGGCAACATTTTTCAGAAATGGTTTACCATTGCCTTCTTGCCCAAAGTCACCGCATTAGTTTCAAAGGCAGGACTAAAGCCCAGGGTTCCATACTTTTACACTAGCATTTTATCCATTATACCAAACTGGATTTCATGTTACAAGTAATTGATTAATTTTCAACTTGAAGATTTGGCATATAGAACTCCTTCTTCCATGTTTTCTTTTTCTTAAAATAGCCCTCTTGTAAGGTAGGTTGGTATGAGACTGATTCAAAGTCAACTAATAAGTTACCATGGTTAAAGGGAACCCGGCTCTTCCTGGACTTTGCCAACCACCTAACCTTTATACTATACTGTCTGTAAAATATTAACTATTATAGATTTATCATTTCCAATAATAGTTGGATATATACCCAATTAAGCTGGTATTCTAAGCATTTCACATATCTTCATTCCTGCATGTTGTGTTGATGATAGAAAATGAATAGGTTAGTTCCCTTTCTTTTCTTTAAAGGGAAAATATATTTATTTCCCTATTCCTTCTACCCATCTTTCTGCCATTTATAAAGCAGCAGGCAATGAATTATTTCCTTTTAAATAGCAGGACATAATATGATTGGTTAGAATAGTTTTCATCTAAATCAATCTGTCTGCATTTTAGTTACATTACCACATTGGACTCATCTTTCTGCTTATGAATTCCCCCCCTCTACAAGATAACTTTTTAAAATCTCCTATTCACTTGGTGACATTACTGAATAAAATAACTTCAGCCCAAAAGACCACATTATCAAAGTTAAAAGAATATGAACCCAAATACCAACACTATAAAATCCATGCAAAGATATTTTTTTACAAAAATTTAAAATTTTGAAAATTTTTAAAAAATGCATAAAGACTTATAACTGCTAAACAGATTTCTTTTCTGACCAAATTCCAGGGGCTACCACTGAGAATGTCATGTTTCACATTTCCATAGGTATAACTGGTCTTATAAGCAGGAAGATGAGTCCAATGTCACAGTATAGCTGAAATGCAGACAGGTTGACGTAGATGAAAACTATCCTTTAAGAAAAAAAAGTAGCCTTATTATTATTTTTCAGAACTTTATAAATCAATACCAGCACTCAGAATTTTTTAAAAGTCACTAACAACTCTAACACTAACACAAACAATCATTCAATTAACACACACAAAATAACAAATGTAGTGACTATTTGGGAAAACAGTGTAGTATAGTACTTTAAGATGTTGCACAAAGACTAAAGAGACCAGGTTTAATTCCTTACACAGAACTTTCTTGGTGGACTTTTCATCAGTCACTCTCCCTCTCATCTGAATGTCCCTCATGTTGTTGAGAGGAAAAATAGAAGGGAGAGTACTATGTGTACCACCTTGTGTTCTGAATGAAAGCAGGATATGAATCCAATAAAAAAATAATAGCAGGAGGAACATTTCGAATAACTATAAGTGTCCTTTTTAGTGTAGCCACACATCTTCTTATGCTCTCAGAACACACCATATTTGTCTCAATTTTTGGTAGTGCCATATTCATGTTCTGACCATCCTAACCAATTTGAGTCACTAACACCATAAATGGTTAATTACCGTGCAGAAAAAATGAAGCAGACTTAAATGCAATTTTTGACATCCCATACATGCCCTCCTGCAGCTTCTGTTTCCCTCCATTGATCTCTGTTCTAAATAGGAATTAGATATGGACAAATAAGCAGTTATACTAGATATGCAGAGTCAAACTCACAGAACCAATTTCAGCATGAATCTGTATGAACTCTGATGTCTTGCCTTTAGTATGTCAGACTTTTTCCATGGGTGATCAAAATTGAAGTTTCCTTCATGGTTAGTATATTAATTTATTGTGCATTTTCTTAGCAATAGTTTTATTTACACATAATGTATAGTATCTGTTTAATTTATTCTTATAGCATTCCTACCCCAGGAGACTAACAACTATTGACTTGCTTGGTTTTGTTGATCATAGCAAGCAGAGAGCAGAACTGCCCAAGGCCTTAGACTGCTGGACATTTTTAAAAAGAACAATGGGAGGGATGAATCTTAATTATTTTATTTATTTATTAGATTTGCTGCCCATCTCACTTTGGTGACTCACTAATTACTATATCACTGCATTATTTCTGTAAGCAATGACACCTAGAATCATTTCTGGCAAACAGGATGAAGTGCTAGATAAATTGCTTTGCCTAGTGAGCCATTTTTGTACCTCTCACCTACAAAACTGTCATTAGTGTGTATTTTAGTTGTAATGCAAAATGTGGAGGTGAATCTCAGCTTGTATTTGCCTATTGTGTTCACTGTATGCATAGAGAGACAAACAGAAAACATACCAGAATCTATCAATCTTCCTATTTACCAATGCTATTGTCTATTCATCTATCTATTCATCCATTGACTGAGAGAGAATTGGGATGACTAGAGGAACCTATACTCAACAGAACATACATATTTGTATGACATATAATAAACTATGAATTTGTGTTAGTTGGTTTTATCTAGTTGAGCTAAAGTTTGTCTAACGGATACTAGGAAAATGGTTGGGATAACCTAAGCTTTCATTCTAGAAAGCTCACTTAAATTATGATTATATCATTTTCCAGTTTTATTTTAAGACAGGTTAAAAGACCTAACAGCTTACCCATTCAACCCCAGCGTTCATTTCTAAACACTGCTCCTACAGCATTCTTCCTATTGGTTCTTCAAAATGAGGCAATCAGAGGGCTCGAGGAAGTAATTGCTGTAGCTGTCAAGTGGCAACAAAGATTTTTAGACTTTGACTGGAGATACCATCCTCCTGATCTGGATCTTTTTTCCCTCAAGAAATGGGGAGTACTGTTTGCTTAGCAATTATTAGGAAGAAAATGGGGATGATAAAGATACAAAGCTGTGGATAGAATAGGAGGAGGGAAAGAGGGAATAGCTGTTTCTACCTTGAGTAGCAGTAGTGCTAAAAGAATATAGAAAGAAGAGCTAGACAAGGTAAGACAAAGGTTTTTAAGGGCAGGCATACTGACTGTCATGAAGATAGGGTACCAAATGGGAACAATAGCCTTTGGACACCGAGAATGGGATAAATAGCAAAATTGCCTGTTAAACTGAAACTGACCCTTGTGGGTCTAATGAGGTGCTAATAGGCCACTTTCCAATTGAAATGGTGATCTTGTGGAAGTTCTTCCCCAGGGATTCCCCAAAGATGTTCTTCCAAAAGGCAGCTGGACTTTCTTTGTTTTTCCTTGCAGACATTTCACTTCTCACCCAAGAAGGAAAACTGAAGAAGCTTCTTGGATGGGACAGCCATGACCTAGATGACTCAGAATCTCCGTAGACTTCCACAGGGACAACATTCCTGTGGCCAAACTAAGCAACCAAACAAAGAAGCAGTTACCAGGAGGCCCTCTGTTTTCTCTAGTGTCCAAAGCAGAAATGACTAGAGAGGCAGAGTACCATGGCCGGATAAGAGGGAACAGGCCTACAGCAGGCCATCTTGAGCCCACTAAGCCATCTATCCTCTGAAACTTCTTCACTCTATTCAGAAAATTTGCATAGGAAGACTTTTTTTTCCCATTTCCCACTGTAAAATAGGACTTTTCTGCTGAATTACTTTAATATGTATCTAGTCTATCTCACCAGCAGGCTGATGTTGATATGGAGACTCTGTTATGAATATCTGGTTCCTTCAACATATGATAAATAAACTGTTTCAAATACAGGGCAAGGAGACTGTGATGGGAGAACCCCAAGTTAGCTTTCCATGTCATTTTATGCAATATTTTTTAAAAAACAAACAAACAAATAACTCTTTTCTTATAGCTTTTTGCTATTGAGGCAAAAAAATATAAACACTGGTTTGTTATAAGTCTTGCACAAGAAAATGCAACACATAAAACAGTCTTAAGTGGCATTTTACTGGCAGAATGTGTATGTGTATGCATTCTAATAAATCTATATTCTAATAATACAGCAGCATATTAATTCTTACTAGGCCTGAAGCAAAGCATTTCTTTTGAATAAGCTAATATTTCAGCCAACAGAATAAAATTAATTGAAATAGACAATAGGAATGGGAGCTTTAAGGCGGGAATGTAATAATGAGACAGGATCACATTGAAATCTTCCAACACCTTGATTTATGTAAGCTTTCTCTAAATATCCTGTGGGAAGCAATTTAGCCCTTTAGCTGTAAACAATGGAGTGAAGGCTAACTCAATTAAAATTAAAGGGTAAGTGCTGAATGCATAAAATGCTACAGGCCATCTAACACAATTGATATTGACACGGTTGGTAGACCTGGACAGAATTTCCCTCTTACATGCTTAGAGCATTTGAAGCATAATATGAAGTCACAAGATATAAAACAACGGCAATAAACATGGCCTGCAGAAATATTTCATACTCAAAAAGTTATGTCTCTGTGGTGTGAGAGAGCAAGCTTTACCAGTAAGAGCCCTAAGAAAAAAAGTAGAATCTCTGCCAAAGAAGAAAGCTGACAAAAAAAAAAGAGAAATATGTCAAGCCCCATGTTGTGCTGCTTGATACAAACCTGAAGCTTTATGAATTCCTGGGTTTATGTGGTTTAAATAACCAGCGGTTCATCCTAGGCAACAGGGAATGGAATGCTTTGTTACCAACATGTTTTGACCCATGGATTCTCTAAAACTGGGTACTAACTGGTTCTGCTATGCTTTATATGTACAGATGTAGGCAGTTATAAATCCTGATAACGGCAATTCTTCTGATGATAGAGGGCTGCTGATTTGTTAGCAACATCTCCTCCTCCTCCTCCTCCCTAGCATCCACTGCTCTCCTTCAGAGCTCTTAATTCCTTTTGGGGGCTAGTAAGTCTATTGCAGGGCTGGCTGACCTTTTTTGCAAATTGAAGGTCAATCTGTTTTCTCCATTAGGTCTTGTGGAGCACCAGGCACTAAGTTATTGAATCTTTTTCTTTGAATCTTTATGATCACCTTCTATATGCCTTGTGATTCTAAAAGCAGCATGGCAACTTGTAATGTGTTAGCTGAGCAGTAGACATTTTAAGTGTTTGTGACTAAGAGATTGATAGCTTTAGGGTAGATTAATGGCAAGATCTGCCGAGGGGTGTTCAGATTAAGTTGATATGCTTAAATTCAAATTATTCTGAAAGAACATAAGCAATCTTTTCTACTGCAGAAACAACAACAACAACAAAAACCAGGGTAGGTAGTAAATTTGCTTTACTGAAACTTAGGAACATATATACACAGGCCAAGATAATAAATCAATAATAACAATAAGTTAGGTTATTATTTTGTTCTCCACTAAGATCTAAATATTATATTTAGAAAGTTAAGGATGGGGGTTGTTTTCTTATACCAAAGAAAAACCAAAGTAGCAAAAATCTGATGCCAAAGCATGCCTATAACTATTGACAGCTGTGGAGCAGCCACAGATTTGTGTGTCCATTTCTGGAATAGGTTCTACTGGTAATAACTCAGTTTATTTGTTCCAGCTGAGTTGCAACTGAGTATCCAACCACATCATAACTCCAAACATGTCAGAAGGTGGTGGTGATGGTGAATGGTTGGTACCTCTGTTCTTTACAGCTGATGAATATGTCAACTCCCAATATTATAAGAGGGAGCTGCTGCTTGCCTCATCAATCCTCCCCCTGAATCATCTTCCTCATATCCTTTAAAGTTTTCCTCCATTCTTATATGTGTATATAGTTTTAGAGCTTTTTTTATTACTATACTTATTCATACTCCTTAAACTTTAGACCGCTTATAATCTTGAAATCATAAGCATATAGTATTTTTAGTAAAGCAGGCAATAAAGATTACTAACAAAGGAGAATATTGCAGTTCAGGGTTGAAATAAGGTGTCCTTGGTGTCCCCTGAGTTAGTTGTTTTCTTGCAGAAGTTTCATCACTCAACCTAGGTAACATTATGAATGCTGATTATGTTACCTAGTTTGGGTAATGAAACGTCTACAAGAAAACAACTAAGCTCAAAGAGCACCAAAGTCCCCTCAGTAAAGTATACCAGGAGAGAGAGAGAATTGGAGAAAAGTTGGAATGCGATTGAGTTTTGTTCTGTGAATTTTTTAAAGCCCAAGTTTTTTACCTATGTATTTATAGTGCAAAGCATGATTTCTTATCACCTTGCTACTTTGAATAAATCTGTTTTACATTACAACTACACAAAACTACACTTCTTGAACCTAAATGTAAAATAGCATGCCATGCTGCCATGAAGAGATGCTGCCATAAATTTTCTCCTGCAGGATGTTTTTATTTTTGGAGTCCATTGTTTATCATTTTAGGAACCTCCACTGTGGAATATATTATTTACTAGTCTTTGTGTAAGGTACATTTTAATGGCTATTATTCAACCATCATTATATGGCAAATATATTCCTTTCATTTTGTAGGAGAACTACATTTCTTTTGCCCCATTGCACAAACTGTTGTAGGAAATGGTGTTCAATCACACTAAGAAAGCATGACCATCACTGACTCTCATCAATTCTCTCCTGTCTTTTTTACTCAAACTTTCTAGTACCTTAACTGATTCTGTGAAAAGAGGAGAAGGAAATGAAAATGAAGGAACAATGGGATTCAATAAGACTTAGCAACAACCTCACTCCACCTTACAACAAAGTTAATCCCTGCTGCATAGATCACATAGCAAGTTTCTGGCTATTGTCTTGTGTTTCTAGATTAGAAAGCCAATTCTATGGGAATGATCTGTAAAATCATCTCTGGTCTTATGCTGTTTAGCAATAACACATCTTTCATAGGAAAGCTAATGATGCAGAAAAGTTACCTTGTTGTTTTAACAAGATTAACATACTGTAAATGTCTGACCATTCTCAGCTATTTTCAAGGAGAAAATATTTTCCATAAGTTTGCAGAATGAGATATGAAAAAATCCCATGAAATTTATAGAGGGTATCCTCATTGGTATGGAATAGATGGCTCTCCCTTTCACACAGCACCAAACTGCAGTGCATTATTCACAACCTGTGAAATACCACATTGCTGTTTCAGAGGACTATTACAGTTGCTCTGCTTTGCAGAAAATGAAGGAGCCTAAACGGATCTGGAGAAAATCTGTTTCATTGACATTAATAATTCAAAGCCATTTGTGGCATGTTCAGTATAGGTCCACTTGGGATCACAGGAGCTTTATCCTGTAACCAAAACCAATGATGCAGGGTGCAAAAATCTATCAAGGCTGATAGCAGCTGCTTAATCCTTCAAACTTCTGCTTCTAAAAATAATTGTGCATAAGGCTTTCGGGAGATCTTTATTGCATGTTGTCTCTCATTCATTAACTCCTATCTGTTTACATAATAATGGAAAATTTATACATTCATTTAAAATGTATACATTTTGTTTTATTCATTTTATTGTTATCCTTTAAAAATTAAGATTGTTTCTCATATATTAAAACGGTTTGAGGAATGAATGAATCTGCTAATTTCCCTATCTTTCATTTCTGTTGTTGCTTCTAATTTTATGGCAGCTTTGTCCTGCTTTTCCCAATATTTTTTTTTCTGAAGGAAGAGAAAGAAAGAAAGAAAGAAAGAAAGAAAGAAAGAAAGAAAGAAAGAAAGAAAGAAAGAAAGAAAGAAA
>JANHFL010004274.1:40300-53135 GCA_032468155.1 Oxyrhabdium leporinum
CTATCTATCTATCTATCTATCTATCTATCTATCTATCTATCTATCTATCTATCTATCTATCTATCTATCTTTCTTACTTTTATAAATGAAGCTTATTTCATATTCTTTAAATTCTTAAGCTGATGATTTTTTTTTCTTTCATTCAGGATTAAAGATGAACTCACCCGGAGTTTTCAAATTTTTGTTCTGAAGGTCTCTATTAGCTTAGACGTTTATGAGCAATTGCTGAAAGTGAGTAAAGTATAAGTTTTGCAAACTTAATGTACTTTAAAAGTCAACTTCAGTTGCAAAGTAGATAGTTAATTCAGTTGTCTCCCTGCATTCAAATCTATAGAAAACCACAATTATGCAGTCTGCTTATAAGAAGCAGTTGTCTGGAGCACGTGTGGGAAATTTTCCATTCCCTTCTTATCAGGAGATGTTTGAAGCATCTGGAAGCCATAGTAGATGCAAAATACAGTGATGTGGAAAGTTATTTGTGTTCCTAGAACCACACGTTACTTTTGCTCCATAAGCTTCATTGATTTCTAGTTTGCTTCTAGGTCAATTCAAGGTGCTGCTTCTGATCTTTAAAGCTCTACATGGCATAGGGCCAGGCTATCTGAAGGAGGCTTGTACCTATCTGTTTCATAAGGTCCAGCAGGAGAGTCATTTTGTAGGTCCCATTAGTCAAGAAGCTTTGTTTGGTGAGAAGCAGGAGGGCCTTTTCAACCATGGCAACTGCACCTTGGAACCTTGGAGAGAAGTGAGATTGGCCCCAACCCTTTTGGCCTTTCAGAAGCTTCTTAGAACTTGATTTTGTCATTGAGCCTGGGGAACCCGTGGAAGTATAGAGCCCATTAAATGGTTGTGTTGTTGGTAAGCTCAGAATGCATTCTCCAGGGTTTGGTTTGGTTTTTTTTGTTTTGCTTTAACTTATTTATTGTATTTAAATAGTTTTGGTTTTGTTAAAATTATTTTGATTATTTGTTTTTGTTCTTTTAATTGCCTGTGCCACCTAGAATCACAAACATTATATGTGTGACTATATTCAGTTAGTAATAAAATAATATAAATAAATACACCAGATAAAAAAATAAAAAAACCATATAATATGTTAAAAAGTTAAAACTTTGATCACATGCTTGTGGCTTCCATCTTGAATTTTTGAACACCCCCCCCCCCCCCAATGTGGACACTCCTGTTAATTTTCTGTTTTTATCCTCATCAGGTGGAAACATTTCCTTTATAAACAGAGAGAAATGAAATTTAGTGGGGGGTTTTCAAGTCAATAGACCTTTGTGTATTTAGAAAAATCTACCTTTTCAAAGCTATTCAAAAGTAAGAATGCTACTCGTATAATATATTCACATCTCCTAATGCAAAAGAGACTCCATACATCAGCACTTCATTATAATTGGCAACTAACTGGCTTAGAACAAAGTGCTTGCATTTAAGCCTATTTAATCTAATGGGAATAAATGGGATTAAATTCTTTTCAAGCCTAATACGTCATCCGAACTGGATTATGGATTGAGCTTACTTGAGAGGATAATGTACAAAATAGATGGGGAAGAAATCTTCTTTGTAATACAGACACTTGAAAAGCTTTTTTTCAGATCTCTGGAAATCCATTCATACACCTGCACCATTTAAAGACTGTTCATCCCAAAGTGCATAGCTAAATGTTTGTGGAGATTTTCAGTCATCCAGGTCATGGTTGTCCCAAAGGTGCTTTTTTCAAGAGGCAACTGGACTTTCTTATTTTTCTTTGAAGATGTTTCATTTCTCATCCAAGAAGCTTCTTCGGCTCAGACTAGATGGTGGGGAATGGTAGGATTATCTGCATTAGTTGCTAATAGGCTTTTGGGTGCAACTTAAATTATTTGAGTGACCTCATTGTCATGGTTTATTTCCAGCCTTCTTATTCAGATGGAATAGTTTGGAGTTAAGGAAGGGCTTACAAATATTGGAAACAATTTCTCTATGAGCCAGGTTGTCAGCTGGCACTTCTTTGGATGAATAAAGTTGGATTTTCTATATGAATATGTACACAGCCAGCAGGAAGCAATATCTGAATGCAGCTTGTCAAACACCATGCAAAAAAGATGAATAGGCTCACCAGAAAGTAAAGGACTGGAAGATGAATTAGAGAGCCTTAGGACTTCTGGAAACAGAAGAGAGTGCACACTATCACCATCCACAGAGCTTACCAGTGACAGGAGGAGAAAGGCTGTAGGGCCCCACCAAAGACATGGATATATCTGACATGATATGAAAACATTCAAGTTGAGTGCACAAAAGCTAGGGAGCATCAAAAGTAAGAAATTCAGCAAGGAAGAATTGAGAGAAACAGGTTGGCAAGTGAATTAGCAATCAGACATGAATAAAGGCAAATATACATGACCCAGGACCCGTTGGTCCCAGTGACCAACCCAGATTGGATCCTGCAGTAATCAGACAGTCATTACTTTGGGTTCTTCATACAAATTTTGAAGAAGGATGGTGGTATGAAGCTGAGATGCAGAATTCTTTGCAGCAACAGCAGATTCAATGCATTGTCTACATGAAACTCTGGGTTATAGATTTCATAGATTAGAATCGGATCAAAAACAAAAGCTTTCTGCTGTTTATCCCTTGCGCCATTCTTCTACAGCCCACTATCTTTTTGGTCTCGACAGCTGGAGTAGTAACTTGTTATGATATTTATTGACTGCAAACTCTAGATTTTCAGACAACAGAAAGACCAACTTCAAGGGAAGAAGACCTGCTAAATTAAAACCTGGAAGCCATATTTTATTTTGTGTTGGTTTGGAATTTTTTATTTTTTTTTAGTTTTATTTGTTTCCCCATGCCAACACTGGCAACTTTTATATCCTTCCAGATACATTTAGATTCTCTGCCATCTGTTTGAAATTGGCATTGATTTTCTTTTAACATTTGTTATCAAATATATTTTCACATTAAAAAAAAACCCCCAAAGCCATTCCTATAAAAGAATATATGCTATTAGTTCATAAGGCAGAGAGATAGTTTAAACTTTGTGTAGCCCCTTTAGTGAAGAGGATAAAGGAAGACATAGTGTGAGATGATGCTATAAATTTGTGATAGAAAAACTGTAAAATTAAATTATACCACTACAAATTAATGGTTTGAGGAGCCTCTGAAAGATGGCAACATTACATAAAACCACCTTTAAACACACCTTCTTTCTAGTACTACCCCTGAATAACTAGAGATCTGGAACTGACTCAATGCATTTCGAGCAATAGCAAATCCTGGCAAAAAAGTCATATAATCTTTAATTTTGCTGCTTTCATTCCTTTCTTTAAACTCCGTTGAGGTTGACAGTCTTAAATGTCATTAAGAGAAAAGGAAATAGTGGCAGGCCTGGAATAATCCAACATAGGATTGGATAACCTTTAGGATTGCAGAAATATGAAAACATTGCGGGAAACAAAGAGGAAAAAGCCAGAAAGATTGCCATGGTCATTTATAGCATATCCAAAGGAAAGATTCAGTAGAAGGTAGTTGCAGGCTCTCACCACTGTCACTAACTTCGAAGAGGATACCATTTGCTGCTAAGGCATCTTGTCTATAGCTAATCGAGGCAAGGGTAACAATGATTACAAATTTCACATCACGTATCAGCATTCACACATAATCACTGAACATAAGGAAAATCAGAACAGCAGGAGAGTGGGATTAATTTTGAGAGTAACAGTATGAGAGAATTTATCTAGATTACAGAACAGCAACCAATGATCTCTCCCCCCCCTCCCTCTGTTTACTTAGCAACCATTTTGCTCCCAAACTGGGGAATAAATTATGGTCACTAAATGAGGAGAGGGTATATTGTGCTGTGCCCATAAGAACTGTGGCTGTCATCCTTTATCTCCTTGTGATTGTGATGGTTTGATCATTCTTTAGTAATTTTAGAGCCACTATTTCTTCCACATTGAGGTGGTTCTGATTCTATGTACATTTGGTCAGAGCTATAATGCTATCCACTTTCATGAGCGGAGAGATGTTTTTACCACCCATACTGATTCAATTTTATTGTTTGTTGTGAGAGTTAACTTCAACAGTTATATGGTTCCTTTTTCTCCATATTGTTTTTTGTAAGGCAATTTTGACGACAGTGGTCAGTGGTTTGTGGTTTGTTTTATTTTTATTTTTTTGGCTTTAAGTCATTGATAAGGTGCTGATGTATATTGGAAATCTTAGGTACATCAGAGGTAGTATTTTCTGTTTTGCTATTTTGTATCCCACTGCATAGTTTATTAAAGGCATTCCAGGCATTAATATAGAAAAAAGCTGTAGTCTGTACAGCTGTACTCTGATGAAGGCTGCCTAGGTGCAATTAAAGTGTCTTCAATGAGTGCAAATTTAACTTCAGAGACAGTAGGTTAAGAGGCAGTGGAAGAACTATTTCTGACTGCACTGATATATTTGTAAATAAATAAATATGCTTTTTTTTTTCTCCCATCGCCCAATAGTTCTTTGGGGTAGATGAAGTCAAAAAGCTTTACCATTTGGAAGGCAATAGGGTTTACTGAGAGAAAACATATTATAGAGTCATATTTGTAGCCTTTTTTCTGGTGTTTGTGTTGCTTATATTGATGAATACATTTTCAGCAGAAACTTCTGCAGTTCGCAAAGAGTTAATGTAAATGGTGAATATGACCATGAAACTTTGTCTATATGTAAATGAAAGCACAGCACAAGTTTGATTGGGAACAGATTTTTCACTTGAAAAATGCATATTAATAATTGGATTACTGTATCCCACTACAGTATTGAGATTTTCTATCACTATGCCTGGATTAACCCCACACTGCTAATCCTGAAAATGATTCAGTGGAAAAATGAAGCTACCTTTTTAAAATAAATGATTTTATTTACAACAAGGATTCCATGCAGGCTGCCAATGAAATAAAGCCATTTTGGGGGCATTTAATTGTCTAACTTTCTTTTCAGGTCAACTTTAAAATAATCGTCTTTGACTACTTCCAAGGCTCCTTATAGAAGACTGAAAGCACAAAGGAAAGGTTTGAGGGAGAAAATAATTTCTGAATCTTTTTTTTTCTTTTTCATTTTTTTGTGATTCATTTGTAAACGTGAACACAAGAAAAGCTGACACTTCTATAAATCACCATTTTCTATCACTGATTTTATTCTTGTTTGTATTTATATTTCTTTTTCTTCTACTGAGAACATAGACTTTTGAAGCCCTTAATGTAACACGTCTATCTGTTATTTTCATCAGGGGAGAAGAAAAGGAGGATACAATGACTAAGACCCAGATTTAATCATCATGCTAAAGATAAAGGATATAAATAAACCAAATAACCTTCTGTAATCGTTTCTATTTCTTGCACAGCTGTTAAAAGCACAGAGAAGTAGCCAGGAGAAAAGAGACTAATATTACTGATTCTGAAACTTCTGAAGATAGATTCATTATTGCAACAATAAGTTAATTAGAGATATTTCCAATGGTGAATTTGTGGACACTGTAACGTAAATTTAAATTAACCAGTAGGAAGCATATATATCTAAATAATGGCATTTTAAAACTGTGTTTTGCTCATGAAAACAGTATCTTGTATGTCTCGCATGCTGACATCTGAACATTTGAGCCTCCTCCTCCTCCTCCTCCTCCTCTCAAGTGTTCCATTTGGTACCATATCTTAGCAACCAATCAATCATTGCCTTTCAACCATATACATTTTATGTCTCTCAATCACAGTCATAGATTCAGGGGTGAATAGCCTGACTTGCTCATTGTGCCTGCTGAATCCCTTTTTCTCTTCTCCTCTGCTGCCCTCAGAATCAATGAAGTTGTGATTTATGATTCAAGAATGTAAAAAAATATGGGATATTTCCCAATATGGCCAAACTGGAAAATATGGGTTGAGTGAATCTTCCAAGTTAAATGATAAAACAAATTCAACTTTGAAATAGGTTTAAAAAAACCAGCATGGATTGTATTAAAAGATTTGAGAGGAAGCCTGTAAGAAAGGAATACATGAGTGCAGTAGTTGCTAGGTCTGAACCAAATGTAAGCTTCCTTTCCCGTCTTAAAAGTCTTACTTAAAATTCTGGAACAAAAAGATGTATTGTGTATCTGGGAAAAGAAAGCAGCATATCTGACTGCCAAGAAACTGGTTGCCTGACAATTCAAATGCCAGCTAGCACATTTCTGTTCATCTAATTTCTGGAAATGCAAATATTGGCATTCAACATTCAGGCTTCCATTTTACGTATCTATTGAGGTCACCAGAATTATTTTAACTTTCATAGAAGCTATTACTGAACTCTTGGAAATCTGCAGTTCTCTCTCGGTGGTGTCAGATGTTCTTTTCAGTAACAATATAAATTCAGAAGGAAAAAAAAATGACTGAGAAAGGTGACAAGGTTGCTCCTTGCTCAGCATATTTAAATTTGCAAACTTACTGTTATATTTTATATAGCCACTTACGGTTTCCCGTTCAGTTGTTCTTTTTCTTGCCCTGGTACTATTACAGTCACCAGCTCAAAACAAAACAGTAGAAATTTAATGCTGCAGAACTTTATGATCAGAGTAGGTATATTTGGTTAACTGATACATAGCCGATAAAATGTAATTTCTACAATATATATATACATAGACATACACACACACACATAATATATATATGATTATATTTACTCCATTGGATCATCACTTTAGTATTTTTCTATAATATTATTAGAAATATTTTATTAAATGATGTACTGTATAAATATCTATTAGAGCTGAGTTTTGCATTCATTTCTATATTATGTTGCCCTGCATTTCCATAGCTGTTCTCATTTGGACTTCCAGATTATTATTTTTTTAAAAGAATACATCAAATAAGATAGATTGCTAGATAGTCAGACAGACAGACATGCCTAAATCTATACACGAATTGAGAAATTGGATCTGTCCTTTGGGGCAGGTGGTATTGCTCAGTTTATCAGACAATAATAAAGATGTGAAAGGTTCACTGAGTGGGCTTCTATGCCTAAGGAATGACTAGAACCTGAATCTCTCCACTCCTAGTGCCACATTTTAACCTCTAAACCACACCGTTCAGATAGCATAAATCATATGTTTCAATGACTACTAGCTGGATTGTCATCCATTCCTAGTTATTCTTCACCTGTCAGCACCTTGTCATACCACTGAACATTCTGTCTGTAATATTATGTGGGAATGAGTTTGGGAGGCAGGTCAGTCTTGCAAGTCTGAAAATGCATGTTTCCCATTGCCTTTATAGCATAAGAAACTAGGGAGGGTCCCTTCTCATGTGTTTGCCGCATCCTTCTGCTTGCTAACTTGCCTCTTCTCTAACTATTGCCCTGACTAGAGCTCTTACATCTCCTACACACCCTTATTATGTCCTTCTGGACTGGCTTCAGCATTTACGAATGAGAGTGCAACAAAAAGAGATCAGCAACATTAGCTCTCTTTTTTTCCCCTCCATGGAAGTTTCTAGTCAATATTAGTAGAAGGAAAGATATCTAGCCAAGGTTCCTGAATTGTGTTCTGCAAGACTACTGTTTTACTGCGCTTAGGAGCACTAGCTGTGCTCATCTGTTGCTTTAATGCCAGATACCATTAAAACTTCTGCTTGTCCTGTGAAATCCAGAATAATGGGCATGTTTCACATACTTTCCATGAAATAACACCTCCCAATGGCAACTTATTTTTTTTAAGGTTTGGTCTGCAGATACTCTTTAATTTATAACCATTCATTTAGTAACCATTCAAAGTTAAAACAGCACTGAAAAAAAAGTGATTTATGACCATTTTTCACACTTAAGACCATTACAGCATCCCCATGGTCACATGATCCAATTTTGGCAACAGGCTCATATTTATGATGATTACAATGGCCTGAGATCATGTGATCATCTTTTGCGATCTTCTAACAGGCAAAGTCAATGGGAAAATCAGATTTACTTAACAGCCATGTTACTAACTTAACAATTGCAGTGATCCACTTAACAATTGTGACAAAAAAAGTTTGTAAAATGGGACAAAGCTCACTTAACAACTATCTTGCTTAGCAACATAAATTTTAGGCTCAATTGTAGTAGTAAGTAAAGGATTACCTATACTTTGATCCTTTTGCAAATTTCTAAAAAAAGCTGGCTCTTCCCTGAGCATTCGACCAGACTGTGGGATGAACCCATAAAGAATATAAGACTCTTGAGTGAAATATATGTTGATTAGCTTTAGTTGCTATTATTAATTTTCTTTTTATGTTACCTTGTGGTTTTGTTGTTGCTGTTCTGCAGGTTTAGTATATTATTTCTACAATAGTTCATTTTATTGTTAATTCTCATTGTTCATATTTGCCAAATGGTACCCTTCCCAAAAACTATTGTGAAATGGGCAGCCATATAAATCTAAAATAAATCTAAATTATATAACAATCCATAAAATACAGTGTATTAAAAGTGTTCAGTTTAATATGTATTAAATACTGTTCTTATCCAAAGAATAAAATTAAGCCACTATGTCCACAGTGCAAAGTACTAGTTGAAACAGAAAAATGTTCACTTAAGTATGAATCAGTGGTGTGCTATAGCTGCCAAAAATGCCAGTGCAGCCCTAGGCTGCATTAACAGAAGAATAGAATCAAGATCATGTGAAGTTTTATACAAGAGAGTGCTTGGAATACTCCACCCAGTTTTAGTTACCATGAGCGGAAGAAAAAAAAGAAGACTTTGGGACTCTAGAAACTGTACAGAGAAAAGACAAAGATGATCAGGGAACTAGAGACTGGAATTCATACAATGAACGGTTGGAGAAACTGGGAATGTCTAGTACAATGAAGAGAAAGTCTACGAGTTACAAGATAGCAGTCTTCTAATATTTGATGGGCTATCACAGAGAAGAGATGGTCAACCTGTTCTCCGAAGTTTAAGAAAGAGACATCCATTTTAGAATTAAGAAAAATATTTCCTGCCAGTGAGAACAATTAATCAGTGGAATGGCTTGCTTCCATAGATTGGGTGTGCTCCATTACCAAGGCTTTTAAGAAGAGATTGGGCAGCCATTTGTCCAGAGTGGTGTAGGGTCTCCTGCTTGAGCCGAGGGTTGGACTAGGAGTTCTCAAAGCTCCCTTCCAACTCTGTTATTCTGTATTCTGTCTTCTAAAGAGTAGAATAATCAAGCTGTACCTGAAAATAGCTGTCACACTATGGATTTTTTTTTTCACTGAGTATGTCTTTTTTTCTGGATTGCCTATTTCCCTATATCATTTTCTTTTTTAAATAAAAAAAAATCACCTCCTTTTAAAGACTGCTCATCGACTTACAGAGGCACAAGACTTGGGCTGCTTTGTCATCTATTTTGCTAAAGCACTTTTAGGAATTTCTAATTTTAGAAATTTCAAGATCCTTTCAAAAGCCTTCTCTTTTTATATGATTTATTATTTAATGCCATTTTGGAACCATAAAAATCTACACTCAGAAAACTATTTCACTATAGAATATTGACAGCTAAATTAGCATTGTCCCTCAGTGCTAAATCAGTTTTTTTTTTAAAAAAAATTCCTAAGATGTATGCCTCCTCATTGTTTGAACATGCTGCCGCCAAAAAGTTAGAAGTGTTGAACCATGCAAGGGATACTAAATGATACAGATTTCCTTGAGTCACGTTTACCTCTTAGTAAGTATTTTTGTCAATAACAAGATAGTGATTTCCCTCTTATAGATTGTTTTTATTCCTAGTCTATGTTATAGATCTGAGATGTAGTGGATTTCCAGTCAAACACTAACCAGAACTAACCTTTAGCTGTTTGAAGGTTAACCAAGGTGAATTAATTAGTATAGATTTTGTGCAAGAAAAGATTAATTTTCTGTTGTTGACTTATGTATATAATAGCGAAATACAGAGCTATTAATTTTAGAGATTCTTTAATCTTGGCAGGATATCATCATTAATACATCCCAGAATTTTCATTATCACTGGAACTAGATGTAAGATCACATTTTTAGGGAAATGATGACAGAACATTTATGAAAGAATGTAATAAACATTAGCCCTGTAATGTAAAAGTTTAGAAGGATCTGTGAAGTATCAGAGATGGTTAGATGTTCCATTTGACAAGCCCATTATGTCTTTTGTTTCCTCTGATAGTAATGCCTAAAGAGACACCAAATATAAAGCTTCATAGCTTTCCAGAAATTCATTGCCACCTGCTAGTTGGAATAGAAAACTGGAAATGTGACAAAGTTATCCTGAGAAGCAAAAACTTTGGCATCCTTTCTGTGACAATGTCCCCTGTGCAGCCTCATATCACATTAAGTCAGGTAGCCACAGAGGTATTGCAGATATGCATGGCTATGATCCAGTCACTGTGAAGTTGGCTTCCTATTTCATGCCAAATAGATTTCTGCATGATCTGTTACATTCTGCAGAATTCTGGCTTGCATTCATGGAGTGGAACATCTGTAGCCCAATGATAAAGGTTATATTTTTTTTGCATGCATGCTATCCCAGATTCAATCATAAAAAAGGCCTATCTCAAACTACCTGGAACTGATATTGTCTGTTTTTTTCATTTCCTGATAGTCCTGTACTTGAATTGTTTGTTGCCAACTATGCCTCTCTTTTCTATATTGGGGAAAAAACTGGATTTCTTCTCTTCCTTTCCTTTTCCATTATCTCCTCAGCAGGGAAGGATACATGAATATTGAACTGATCAGTAGGAGGTATGTTTGTTTTCAAATATCCGATGACAGATACTTGAAACTTGTTCTGATACCACATGCAGGAAGTCACAAGAGTCTTCTATGACTGAAGTATTATTCAGCTGATTTTAGCATAGTAATTTTCACTCCTTGGAAAAGGGGAGGTTACATTTTTTTAAAAAAAAAAAGAAGAATGAAAATGTGCAGTGCTGAAAACTTGTAAAAGTTCCATATTGTGGATAATTAGTTTTTTACCAGATTCCAAATGTGTATTTACAGAGTTCACCAATGTAAGATATATTTTCTCATAAACGATAAAATGCCTTTGAATGAAACATGACTATTGGGATCACATGGAGCTTCCATGTAGAGATGTTTTCTTTTATTGCCTTCTTTGGGGTTTTCATTTTTGATTCCTCCAGGTAGCTTGAAATCCAGAATTGGTTGATGGCTTCCCATACAAGCACTAGGACCTGCTTCATTTTCTTTCAAATTAACCAAGGTCTACTTCCTGTTGTCAAATCTTTGTTCATAGTAAACCCCTAATATCCTCACCAAATGTTCTCTTGATGAAAACTCTAAAGCATTTCCCCCCAACTCTTCTTAATGTCACTGCATTTCATACTACCTTTGAAAACCAGTTGGATCTAGTGGTTAACGTACCAGTTTAGAAACCTGGAGATTATGAGTTCTAGTCCCACCTTAGACATGAAAGCCAGCTGGGTAACTTTGGGTCAGTCACTGTCTCCCAGTCCATAATGTCAGGCTTGAGCAACAGATTGGTCCCTCAGGTGCTGTTGCAACCAATGGGTCATCAGTTAGTGGTTTGATAAAATGGATCCTGCACTGATGGAAAAATAGTATGAGGAAAAATGAGATCAATCTACCTTTGCTAACTTCCAGCAGATATATGAATTCATACTGCCAAGATTATGAGGTGTAAAAAATGTTCAGTCAAATGCAAAATCCAGTCTGAAGATCTGGCTGACTGTGTGATTAACAAACAACAACAGCAACAACAATTAGACTGAGACAATGAAGCACATAGTTGCTTAAACCCAGTTTAGCTGCTTGCAGATATTAGACCCATATATAATTATTAATTTACAACTAAAGTGCAACCATCCTACCTGATATTTATACACAGAAAGAAGGCATTTAACAACCAAGCATCAGACATAATTAAATTACAAGCAAACAAACAGGTAAAATTAAATTGCCTGTCAATTGAATTAATATATTCAAGTTGGCACTAGTAAAAAAAAAGTGGTCTTCAAAGCAGAATGAGGTTGGTTTCCTCATTCTGCTTTGAGGGGGGGGGGAGTCAGAAGATAGACAATAAAATTTACCTACTTAATAATATCTCAACATGAATTTGGGCTTTGTTTGGTTTGATTTTGATAATCATTACTTAATCCATAATTTATGTATTTGTTTCACAAATAATCATTCCAAGTTAAATGTGGGACAGGTTTGAATGTTCAAATTACTTAATCTTTGTATTTATCAAAATATCAGAATATGCATTTGGTCTTTTTAGCATCACTTAAGAGTACATGCCTATGTAATAAAATTCTTGAATCAAATATCTAGATGTTATCCTGAGATGTGCTAAATCTTCTTTAATTCATCTTTAGGATACAAACAGCATTATTTTTACACTCCCTGGGGTCTGAGTGATACTATTTATGGTTAACAGTATCATTTTTTTTAACTTCTTGTGGTTGATACAATTCCACTCTAGCTTGATTCATCATGCGCTAGTTATCTCCAGAACATTAACACAAATTCAGTGATGATAATAATATATCAGTCTGAAGGTAGGGCTAATCTTCTGGCCCAAAGTGCTGGTGATAATAATTTTAATTCCTAAGTAGCTTAAATTGCTTTTATTTTGTTTGTTTATTTATTTGTTTAATAGTGCGCCACCCAGAGGCAACTCTTAAATTATCTTTAAAACCTGTGTGGATAGTAAGAGAGAGAGAGAGAGAATTTGTGGTATTTTCACCATATGTGTGAGTGAGAAAGAAAGGATAATTATCTATTTCTATCTCTATTTATTTATCTGCCTGTCCATCTATCTATCTATCTATCTATCTATCTATCTATCTATCTATCTATCTATCTATCTATCTATCTATCTATC
>JANHFL010004274.1:60754-74431 GCA_032468155.1 Oxyrhabdium leporinum
CTATTCTATTCTATTCTATTCTATTCTATTCTATTCTATTCTATTCTATTCTATTCTATTCTATTCTATTCATGTCTTTGTGTGTCCAATCACATGTGGCCAATAAAGAACTCTACTCTACTCTACTCCTATTCTGTTCTATTCTATTCTATCCAATCGGATCCAATCCTAATCATCAAGATCGAACTCCAGATTGTGGGCAGAGATAGCCTGCAATGCTGCATTCTAACCACTGAGCTACCAGAGCTCAGTTATTTCCACCTGGATACTTGGTCCAAATGCCTTTTTTTTCCCTTTTCCTGCAGCAAAGCCACCAAACAAAGGGAACTGCATTAAAATCAGATTATTTTGACTAGTCTAACTCCTGAAGTAAAGGTTAAAATTGGATTGTAATTGTTTCATATGCCCTTAGTAGCTAGATAACTTTAGATGACTAGTCTTCTGAAGATAGAAAGCTCCCCCTGAATGGTTAAACAAAGTCTTAGAAATAAGCATCATTTTGTTGTAAAAAAGAAGACTGTATTTTTAAAATTTAACAACCTGGGCAGCTGCAACTGCCTATATACTGACATGGCTCCCCATGATTGAGAGAGAGAGAGAGAATTTCAAAGAAAAATATGAAAAAGAAACTAAATTTCATTTTGTGTCATTGGGCTCTCGTTGTACAAGCCAACCCAAGAATTATGCTAAGCATGTTTCCTGATTTTTTTCATCTGCTATTCCTGAATAATAACTTAAAGGAACCTGATCCCATTTCTACCTATTCTTATATGCCTGCTAAATCCTCCATTTGGGCTCCAAAGTCCATCCCTAAATATTGCACGCTTTCAATAAGGGTGCAAAATTGACTGTTTCATTCAAATTGATTAGCTGCCCAACTCCAATGGTCTCTGGAGTCTCCACATGTGACCCACCAGTCTCTCTTGGATGGGTTGGTCATTATATTGGAGGAGTTTGGGTAGTTTTAAGATGTGAAATGTATGAATTGAGCCTTGCAGATCTTGACCTTTTAACACACCTGGAAAGTGGAAGGGCTGTCCCTATATTTGGCATAGAGCACTCAACATATTTTACAAAGCTGACAGATGCTGAGAATCTCTGCCATGGAATAAGTTTCTAGATAAGACTATTTTCAAAGGCTGCCATAAGCTTAGCCTGCTGGGAGTCACCAACTAGATTTATTTTTGTCTTATTTATTTTTAAAATGCATATGCCAGTTTTTAAAATAAAGCTTATCTGGGTGGCTTCTAAACTCTAAATCTTTTTTTAAAGGCTTTGTGTTCTTCTATATATCTAGTAAAGCAGTATATTTTCATTACAAATATCAAAAGCAAGATTCAACCATCAGGTGTGTTATTCATAAAATAAAGCTTAATTTGTTTTCATGATCTTAACCTTCTCTGTCATTTTTCCCATTTTAACCCCAATACAGGTGTCAAATCTAAAATGCAAATTCCATGTTCAAGTGCTATCTTGATTAAGTTAATTCAGGGTTGCAAGCTATTGTGCAAGTTTCCACATTTCAAGAATGATCATCAGGCAAGCTGGTTTCATTTCTCCTTTTAAAGCCCCACATGGCAGAGGAATAAATCTAAGTATTTACTTGTAAGTATTATCTGTAGGCAATCTACTGTTGTCATGAAAACCTGAATCAAAGAAAAGCTGACCAAATGTTCTCACGCTGCACTCTAGACAACTCGTTCATAACATTAGAAACAGATATTTTGCTTAAAATTTCCATGATGTTTCCTTCCCAAATCAGATTTTAGATGAAGCAAAGCATTCCAATGCAGATAACCAGTTAGATAGATGGATAATGTGTAGATGGAAGACTTAAATGAGAAGTTGGAAGAAAAGTGAGTGATAAAAATCCCAACAATAGAATTTATTTTTACCTTGTCCTTCCAATCTGCAGAAAGTCATATATGGACTCAGACCATGACAGCTTCTTACAATATGAGCTGGTTTTTACAAAGACACTATAAATTATGCCTTTGGTGTGCTCACAGAATTATCACTTAAATTATTCTGGAGTTTGACTTGTTGTCCTCTTCTGCCATGCAATATTTGCACATATATGAATCCACAAATCACTTCTAAGACTGAAGCATAAATGTAAAATATGCTGTGAGATCTGGAGTAAGATGTATACTAAATCAAACCAGATTTCTAGGGGACATCATTTAAATTTTATAAAGATAAGGAATATGGTTTCTGGTGGCTTTCTTTATGAGTGTGCTGAAAGTCATTGTCATACCACCACACAGAAGCATGAATATGTGGAAGGAAACTGAATCATGCCACCTTGATTTATGTGTGAATATAAAGCAGAAAAGCTTGTGTATCCACATTTCTGAACTCCAAATGTGAGATTTGTGTCCTTTTTCAGGGTTAGTCAATCATTCCCTGGGAGAAGCTTCACAATGAATGTATCCACAATGCAAAAATGGTAAACATGATAAGTTTTTAATCTACCTTTTTTAAAAAGTTTATCTTGGTAGAGTAGTCACAGTTTGTGTTAACTTTTGTCCTTCTTCCTGACAGTTTGCTGGAAGCTTTTCAAAAAAATATATATCTTGCAAGATGGAGTATCACAACAGCACATAACTAGGGGTGGTTTTTTTTGTTTTTGTTTTTGCCTTGTTGCCCCCAAACTAACCTCTATGAATAAGCATGCCTACATTGCACAGTGAAATTATCAAGCTGACTGGCATGAAATCAGCCATTAAATGTAGCAGGAGGTCGGGAGAATGTTTTTTTGAACATGAAGTTGCAGAGGTGCTCTTTAGTGTAACTGTAGGCTGACAAGTGAAAGCTAAAATTGTTATGGATACTACTTGACGGCTCACAGGAATAGACTCAATGTTTCCACAGACTGATTAAATAGACCTAGATGATCCTATATGTCTGCACTTAGCTTAGAAATAAAAAGCATAGGACAAAGGTGGAAGATTCACCCCAAACAACTGTAAATAGAAGTGTTAGCAAGGACTGTTCTTGAGCTAAATTTACTAAGTAGATTTCACAGTTAAGAGTTTCAGCACCATATTCTGCAGTGGCAACGCATTAAGACTGTCCTCAATTATACTGAGTAGAAATACAATCTTATTCCAAGTTAGGGCTCTGGGTAAAGTACCAATATTCTTCCCTCTTTTTCTTTTCTTTTTCTCTGCAATTGTATGCTATGTGTAACTTAATGATTTATTTCTGTATTACAGTAGATTCTTCGCAATGATTTATCCCAGTGCTATTATAAGTACAGCAAGATTTAATAAACTTTATCTATCTATTTTGCACAACAACTTCATCAAGCATAACCAAGAGCAGAAGATGTTGAGAGTCATAGTTCAGAAAAGGAGATTGTTTTAAATGAATAGCTCCAATTCCATCATTTTAGTGGGCTACCAGGTCCATGTGAATTTGGAGTGCATGATGTTAAAACAAATCTATTGTTATTATTGGAGTAACAAACAATGAAGTTTTAGTTTAATAAAAGCCCAGAATAAGGGGGAATAAGAAAGATGTGCCAAATTATTATTCTGAATACAAATATAAAGATTGAACCCCTTTGCTTCTTTCAAACCTTTTTGCTATTCAACTTGCCAATCAACTGTGGGCAGGGAGAGAAGAGTGGAATGGAATGCTGAGCTTTTGTGCATGGATCGTGAAAGCTTGAAAACCATCAAGGTCACCAATGCAGGTGTTTGAGAAGGAGGTGCATTGTTCCCATAGCAAAATGATGTCTCATAATTGGACAATGTGATCATGAAGGTTTGGGGAGAAATGGAAGCTATTGTTTAACTAGGCAAGCATTTGCATGGGAAAACAAGAGCTGGTTTTGATTCTTCAGTACCAAAATGATGTATCGAATAAAATTTTACTTTTGGACATTCAAAGCTTCTGAGAGTATTTACTTATTTTGGGTTCACTAGTCGGACAGTTAACAAGAAAAGCTAGCAATCACTAACCTATATGCAGATAAATCAATAAGAAAAGAGAAAGAGTTAGACAACGTAATCAAAGCCTAATCTAAACAAGAAAGTTCTCTTCTACAGAGACCCTGATTCCTAATCAGAAGTTAAACTATTCCCACAATAATTGCAGCCCACCCAAATTGGTCTCTGTGTGTATAACTTTGAGCTCACAGCCCAGATTCACTTCCTGTCTCTCACTGGAAATGGACACTGGCTTTCAAAATTAGAACAGAGTCATTCTTTTTGTTAATTCCCTGCTGCAGCTTTGATCTAGTATAAAATCAGATAAAACCCAAGATTTTCTGTTTCATGGGGTGAAGCTGAATAATATACCCTATGGGTTCTTGTGTGATCGGAGAAATGAAACGTTTGATTTATGTGAAAAGCCAAAAGTACACAAGGGTTATTTATTATCAGGTTTATGATAATTGTCATAATTCAGGTTTGCTAAGTCTTGGGCAGTGTTTAATGTCATGCTATAAATTCCTTCTGAAATCACCTCAAGTTCTTGAAGTACTGTTGTTTGAAAAATGCAAACATGAAGTCATATTGAAATGCAAAAAAGCTAATTGTGCTATTATTTTGATTTTTTTTTCTCTCAGGACTAATAATAATAATTACTGCAACTTGCAATAAGTCTTTAAAAACCAAACTTAGCTTAAAAGTACCATTATAATACCTCTCTTAGCCATATTCTTTCCCAAGATAATAACATTCAGAAAAATGTCTGTGAGGCACTTTTTAAATGTTATTTGTAAAAACAATCAGTGGTATGATACAGTTAGCTGGCTTCAAACATACTGAAGTCTGAAAAAATATGAAGTGGAATACCTTTCCATCACTTCTGGCCAGAAAGGCATAGAATAAACAAACAAGCAGACAACAATATATCATACACAAGAACCATCATTTGTGGTTACAGTTTTCGAATCTACAACAGCACTGAAGAATTTTACAGTCATTTCAAGGATTGATAACAGAAGTTGACAGTTTATGTTCAATCTTAAAACTTCATTGCAATACATCTGGGAATTGATGTCATTTCTAATGTAGGAAATGTACATTAGTCAGCACCATCAATATTTTACGTGGTGACTAAACCAGTTTGAAGTATTTTTTGTTCTCTCTCCCCACAGCTTAAAATCCCATCCCCCCCAAAAATTAAGTTTAGTTCTTCTCTATACTCATCTCGTAACTTTATACAATTCTTGTTGGTAAGTAAGGAATGTAAGAGTTAATATCTATTGGAAAATTTGTTCTGTTAACCAAACTGGTGATGCTTAAAATTATTCAGAAGAATAAATCATTCTGCTTTTCATTCTCACTAAAGACTATGCTTTATACACACATTTTGTAACATAAATCTTTTATCACATTGAC
Organism: Oxyrhabdium leporinum; assembly: GCA_032468155.1. Lineage (NCBI taxonomy): Eukaryota > Metazoa > Chordata > Lepidosauria > Squamata > Cyclocoridae > Oxyrhabdium > Oxyrhabdium leporinum. The sequence goes on from JANHFL010004274.1 coordinate 66,109, forward strand.
ATCAATAGAGAAGCTGTGCAATGAAGCATTCTCTCTTGACTATTTCATTGGAAACTTTAAGGAGATAATGAAGTGACTTGATGTCTCCTAACCAGCAGCTTTTTCATCTACATTTTTCGATAAAAAATATATTTACCAGACAGGCAAAAAAAGAAAAGAAAAAAAAAGCCTGATCTATTTCTGATCAGATTTTAAATTCCACATTATAAATATACCAAAAGGTTCATTTTATAGGTGCACTAAAATGCTGTGGGTTAATAATATCATTCTAATATACAGGCTATGATGATGATTTAGAATAGAGGAAACTGCCTTATATGTTACTTCAAAGGTGGACAGCAGTCAGTTCCAGACCGTGTAGATAGGAAGGGAGAGATCACATGCACAGCCCCTAACCTGGAGTATACCTCAAGGCCTGACAGGCTCACCTCTCCTGAGAAACAGTATCATCAGTACACTAATGATATTTTATTGTGCATCTCAATCCTGGATTGCACAGGTGAAGCTATTAATGTACTGAACAAGTGTCTGATGGCAGGTCATATCTGAATGAGGAGCAACAGATTCAGCCTCAGTCCTGACAGGACTAAATTACTGTGGTTATTTGGGACACCTGGGCCTAGGACATTCTCACTTTTGGTCTTACATAGATAGCACTTTTCCATTTGAGATTAGCACACAACGTACATACTTAGTTACTTAGTTACTTGCTTGCTTGCTTGCTTGTTTAGTTACTTACTTACTTACTTAAAAGTCTGGAAAGATTCTCAATCATCCAGGTCATGGTTGTCCCAAAGGTGCTTTTCAGGAGGCAACTGGACTTTGTTGTTTTTTCTTTTGAAGATGTTTCGCTTCTCATCCAAGAAGTTTCTTCAGCTCTGACAGGACAATGACAGGACATCCTTCCATTCCCCACTGTCCTGTCAGAGCTGAAGAAGCTTCTTGGATGAGAAGCAAAACATTTTCAAAGGAAAACAAGAAAGTCCACTTGCCTCTTGAAAAAATACTTTTGAGAGAACCATGACCTGGATGACTGAAAATCTTCATAAACATTTAGCTATGCATTATGGGATGAACACCTTTCAAGTGGTGCAGGAGTATGGATTTCCAGAAAAAAATGCTGACAACAGGAGCCATTTGCACTTCAGTTTGAGATGCAGACAACACAGATTCATCCCCAAATAGCCTGCACCTGTGTTCAACAGTGAAGGAAGACAGGGCAGAAAACGTCCTGCAGAAAGCTCAGCTCCACAGCACAGTCCTTTCAGCAGTGCCAAGAAGACTCCACACCTGTTTGCACTACTCAGGTGACTCTGAGGACACAGACAAAACTCCAAGAGGCCTCAATGACTCCCTAAAAGAATGCAAAGGACCGGCCGTCTGCAAGGAATATAAATATTTCCATTCCCTACCATCCAGTCAGAACTGAAGAAGCTAAATGTCTTCAAAGAAAACAAGAAGGTCCAGTTGCCTCTTGAAAAAGCACCTTTGGGACGTTTAAGATTAAGATTGTTACCTATAAATCCCTTCATTGTATGGGGCCTATTATCTGAGAAGCTTTCTGTTATTTGCCTGATACAATCAGGCAAACTGAGTGCATTCTGAGTCTTTTCAATTAAATTCCATTATCTTGTGGGACCAAATAAGTATGCCTTTTTTTGGGTCATTTCTCGACCCTCTGAACATCATCCCATGGAGACATGTACAACTCATAATCCTAAAGTATTTTGGAAGAGTCCTAAGACCTGGCTGTGCTCCCATTCCTGGCTTTGGCTGTTTGTGGAGACCAAGATGTTATTTATATGGCTCTTGTCTATGTGTACATGTTTGCTTTTAATACACTTTTTAATTATGTATTCTTTTAATTATATACTCTACCCAGAGTGGTGTCAGGGTCAAGCAGTATTGAATTCCAATGAATAAATAAATAAAACTATGGACCTCCAGATAGTGCTGAACTATAATTCCCACCATCCCTCATCAATGGCAAAACAATGGAGAGATGATATTTTGCAGCCTCAGGTTCCCCTTCCCTGAACAAGCTTTATCTATATTATACTTACTAACTAGCTTGCTTTCAAAATCAACAATTCAGACAGGAATGTTTCTCAACTCTATCAGAGATATATGACAGGGACTGAATTCAGGATTTTATAAATGCAAAATTACTGTTCTACATCTGAGCTGCAGAATTATTTTTATCTAAAGAGAATTCTGCACAGAGGTTTTATAGCTGCTGTAATTCCCTCTCAACACTATTTATGATTTGATACTTTTATTTTCCTGAAATCTATATATCTTCAGTCAATGCAAGTGGTAGACCTTTGGTCAACAGGATTCCCAGGACAGCAGGATTACCAGGAGTAAGACTATAAAAGATCATATAAAATAAGAAGAAAATACAAATAAATGCGTTTATTATGTTTGGTGGTCAGTGAAAGTAAGCATTTTTTAGCTTTTTTCATTTTCTTGTACTTTTCAAATGGCTTTCCTGTTCTTTCTTTCCTCCTTTCCTTTCAGTTTCTTCTATTGTATGAAAAATTCTTAATAAATATAAACAAAACTGAATGAATGAATTAATAAATTTCAAAAATAGTTACAGAGAGAATAAAAATACATGCATAAAGATAAGTAGATAGTAAGGTAGATGAAAGATAGATACAGTAGATAAATAATTAATAGATACATAGATCTATCACTTTTGTGAATATAAAGGCATATTCATTTGGAAATTTAAATTACACATTTATAGGCACCAGATGAACTTTATTTTTTACTACATTCTCATAAATTGGAAGCCATCACTAAAAGGGCTATTTCCTTTGCAGACTTTGATATATATCTGAGGATGACAGTACAAGGAAAAAAATCATATCATATTCTGATCAGAAGAAGATTAACTATCTAACAAATACATAGATCCAAATTGTATGGGACTTTGAATATAAAAAAAGACCAAGCTTTTAAACAAAATAAGAAGTAGGAATAAAACAGATGATTACAGATTTGAAACAATAGCAAGAATACCTCCAAGATATTACCTTGTTATCCATTAGCAGTCTAGTAGCAAACAGTATTCTGCATTACAATTTTGCCTGTATTTTCACAATTTTCTTTTGTTTTGGAAAACACTATCTTTTTTTTTCTTTATTCATAGGTTTATGTTTTTCCTCCTTCTTCTTACTCAACATTAACACTTTAGTTTTGTTCAATGTTTTGTCCATTTCTGTTATTATTGTTCCTTTTCCTCTATAAGATATGCATTATTTTTCACATAGCAGAGGACAAACTACAAGCTCTAGATCAATAAAAGGCATTTAAAGCTACACAGTATAAATCAATAACATTAATCATAATTGAGTACTGATTTTTTTATTATTATTCTTACCCTTCTCTCACTAGATATTCCTTTGCAGGTTATTATCAAAGTCTTCAACATTTCTACTATTAGGCACCAACATAAAAATTTAATCAGAAACATCTATTTTAGTTATTGTGAATTAGTCCTAGTCTTTTGATGTCTTTTGAACAAAGGCCTACATAGCTCTAATGACTTCAAGGAAATAGTAGTGTTAACATTTTGATGCTTTACCCAAATATGCTATTTTGTCCTATGCTCTGCTATGCATCCAAATTTTCCTGTTGCAGCAGCCACACTAGCGCATTCATCAATGCCTTAGCAGTGTTTCTTACGTCTTCATAGCCGATATACATTTATGCTTTGATTTCTAGGTTTTGTGTCTTAACCATTTCCATGTTTCTATTAATTATTCTGATATTGATTCAATACAGATAGTACTTGACTTACTTGACCACAATTAAGCCCCAAAGTTATGTTGCTAAGTGAGAAATTTGTTAAGTGAATTTTGCTCCATTTTATGACTTTTTTTTGCCACATTTTTAAAGTGAATCACTGCAGTTGTTAAGTTTTATTTATTTATTTAGCATATGGCATGTGTTAACTATGGATCACTGAGGTGGCTGGCTGCCTCTGTGAACGGAATTTTTTTGGGCAGTATTATCTTTACCTGTGGGATGCCTGAATGCCTATAGGCATTCGGGGGAGGCTCCTTTCTTGTCCCTATGTGGTTTATTTGCTCATGGGAATTGAACCGCTGAGCTGCTGATCTCAGTGGCGCACAGGCCCAGCATCTTACCATGTCAGTCACCGTGGCTACCTAGTTATTAAGTCAGTAACACAGTCGTTAAATGAATCTGGCTTCCCCATTGACTTTGTTTGTCAGAACATTGCAAAAGGTGATCACATGACCCCGGGACACTGCAACTCTCATAAATATGAGTCAGTTACCAAGTGCCTGAATTTTGATCCCATAATAATGTTGATGCTGCTACGGTCATAAGTGTGAAAAATTGTCATAAGTCACTTTTTTCAGTGCCGTTGTAACTTCTAACAGTCACTAAACAATCTGTTGTAAATCAAGGACTACCTTTATCTTGCCTTTACCACTCACTTCTGGGACTGGTTTCTCATTTGCTAATCAGCAAATATTCCATTCAATATTCACAGCTTTGAGCTTGATTCTGAAGGTACCATTATGAATCATTTCACCTACAGTAACAATACATTATTTATAGTAATGGTGAACAAGTTTTCAATTCCTGGCTTCAACGCTGTTGGCATAGCAATCAGTAATTACACATAACAGACTAATTTGTAACAATGTATCTATATCTACTCTTATCAAAGATATAGAATCTTAAAATATGATCACGGATCATTATTTGGTGCTGATTAGGTGATATTTCCTATTGTAGAAGGAATTCCATAGATGATCAAATCTAGAATTGGAATTGGATTTCAAAAGCTAATAAGATCAGTTACAATCAAAGGGTTTTTTTTAAGATGATAACTACTTATAGGCCAGCAAGCTTATTCCTGAAGTACCTCAGTGGGGTAAAACATATAATTATTATATGCCCTACAAAGCATTCAATTCAATACCAGTGTCAACCTGGGAAATGAACTGCTTACAAACTCACCAATTAGTCTGATGCTGTCCCACTATTACTAAAAGTGTTCTTTCCATGAAATGTCCCAATTTCTAACTTGAAAAGGGTCTCTAGTGCAACAAAGTCAGGACACTTCAAATAAAATTATCACAATTCATCTCAAAGTTAAAGGAGGATCTTTCAAGCTGAAAGATGCATACCTCTAATAATCATTATCTAGATGAAAATGATTCCCAGAAGTTCGCTATCATTGCCAAGGATCTATAATTTTAATTTCTTCCTGGCACAAAAACTATTCAGGCAGGAGTAATTAAGGTTATTTTTCTGTAGCATTCCGGACATCAATAAGACTGCTCCAAAGTTGTTTTGTAGATGAGATCACTTGAGAAACCCTCCTCTGTCCCCCCACTAACACCCATTTTGAAATGGCAGTAATGCAACACTATTTCAATGAAGAATTGATCAACCAGTCTATTTCATAAGGTCTCAGTGATGGTCATTCATCAGATTAAAATTCTATTATGCAATATATTATTTATGCCCTTCTGTAGTAGGAATGAAAAGTTCCACTCATTTTTCTTTCTTTCTGAGTGTTCTTCTATGTTGTAATATGCATAAGTTAAAATAAACACATAAATAATATAAAATATGGGTCACATGAAAGTTTTGAGTCATGTTTCAAGTTAAACCAACTTTGATGATCATTGGCCAAAGTATTACTTTTAAAATTTACTTATCCTGAGAACCAGAAACTATCTTTGCTGCTGTTAATAATAATAATTACAACAGTTAAAAACATAAGAACAAACCATAAGAACTGAATAATACTACTGACATATTCACCTTTCTGCAAGTAGTCCAAACATATATATCCAAAGCTCTTTGTAAATCAGTAGTGCAGTATAAACACAATAACATTTTTAAAGTTTACCTTTCTTGCAAAAAAATTCTTCAGCCAGTAGCAAACTCTAACTGAAAAGGAACTAACTATAGATAATTAAGGCACTAATGTATTTCCACATTTATTGCATTTCCAACATAAGAGATGATAATTAATATTTAAAAAATATGTATTCAGGAGGAATTGGTGACTGAATTTAGGGACTATTTAAACTTCTACTAAATGTTTTAGGTATTTTAAAGTCAGGTGCTACTATAAATATCTAAATCTGAGTATACGGCTTGATCTTTTGTTCTGTTCTGTTCTGTTCTGTTTCATTCTACTGAGCAAGCCCCACAAAACAAAATATATAACAGAGGTATCTGCAAAAGTAGATGCTTTGGTTTAAATGACAAAATGAACATCACACATTTATGATGTAAGCTTTGTTCATGTGTACATGCAACACCATGACACATGTACAAAAAGGGTAGAGCTTGTGTTGTACAATTGCAAAGTTCTTTCATTTCCCCCTGGACACACAACTGTCTTCATTACCTTATTGGAATTTCTCTATATGCACAAAGACACCCAGTTTTGCAATATTTCAGGAGTTTTTAAATTTGTTTTATTTTCTATTTATTTATTTCAGTAATCATTTAAAAACATGGGATGAATACAAGATGAATAAAATTGAATAAATATTTCAAAGTAACATTAGATTTGAGCTGCTTGCTAAAATTTCATGTATAAATGTGGGGTTTCAAAGCTATTATTAAGATGGTCAATATTCAACATTTAACTAAAATGGCCAAAAGAATATAAATGAGAGTGATCCATTAACAAAGGTTTTGGTGTAGTCTAAAAATTATATCCTTATTTAATGAATTGGGCAGAATGTAGCATTATATTAAGAGAAATACAAGTATACAAGTATAGTATTTGTAGAAATGTATCCCATAAATGATTTCCAAGTTGAATTAAATTCTGTATCAAACTTGTTTTTCAAATACAAAGATATTTTTAGCATTGATGCATTCTCCCACAACTTAATTTTCCACTTTTCTAAGGAGGGAATTATGTGTGTTTCCAATAAAAGGCATAAAATGAACAAAGCTGTTATCTATAGAAGGCTAACTTGATATATTTTGTAGGATTTAAAATTTTTGGGTTTGTTTGGTTTTTTTTTTTTTTTTGTATTTTTGTAGGAGTAAGGTTTGGTGATATATAATAGAAAAAACAGTCAGCAGGAATAAAATTAAACCTTTTATATTATTTTTTTATTCTGTTATGTATCATCTTCTAGAATAGTTGTACTTATAAACCCATCAGTTATGAAATAATCATTAAGCCTGATTTTTTTCATTTCTATCAGATTTTAGAAAATAAATTTTGGAAAACAACACTGGAGTAATACACCAGCAGTAAAATATATTGTAGCAGCTTTTTTCTTAAGTATAATACTTATTATGATTTTAACATTTGTCTTCTATTAATATTTATTATGATTTTAATATTTATCTTCTATTAATATTTCATTGTTGCATATTAAGTGTCCTGCTTAAATGCTGTATCCATTTAATCATACAGTTTTTAACTTCTTTGGTTTCTGAGTCATATTTCAATAAGCCTCAACAAATGTTTTGAATTTTGTGTTATAGACTTTTTAAAATACAGACAGGTTGTTATTCTGCTCTGCTTTTGTCATTCCTTTTAAACCATTTTGTTTCAATCCATTATAACAAATAAGGTGATTTTAACCATTGCCAAGAAAGAATATTGAAAGATTTCATCCTACTTTTATTCAAAATTAAGACTGACAGTCTGTATGAATTATTTTCTAATATTCACTTTCATGAAAATAAATATTTAGTATTTATAATAAGTTGTGCTGAATATTTTTCTGTTTTTATCTCTTGCTGTCATGATTGTAAAGTCTCTGATAAAATGCATTTATTCAAGTCAGCTGGGATATTCTTCTCTTTCATGAACAGTCCAAAACATAACCAAAAGTGAGACAACCACAATATGCATTGAAATATTTTTGGGGGGTGGGGATGAAGGGGTCACGATATATAATAGCTTAAAGGGTGAGGAAATTACTCAGTGATATTTACATTCTTCTTTTGGTCAGCTAACTGACTGGCCACTGCTGTTCCTAATATTCCAAGGCCTGATGTCAGCCCTTCAAGGTAGATCGGAGTAGGAAAACAATGTCATATAGACTAGTACTAATTTTATTGTGAAGTTATAGTGACATAATCTTGAACGTCTAATGCACTTCTCCCCTTCCTTCCTAAATCTAAGGACATATCTGAGATATTTGCATATTATTTTCCAGATTAATTAATTAATTAATTAATTAATTAATTAATATTTGTATAGTCACCTATATCACATGGTGATTCTGGATAGCATACCTGATAGTCAATATATATATATATATATGTATGTATGTATGTATGTATGTGT
>JANHFL010004274.1:77914-89491 GCA_032468155.1 Oxyrhabdium leporinum
TTTCCCCCCCATGCCCATGCCCACCATCCCAGGCTTATTTTGGAGTAGGGGAAATATTAGGCCTACCCCCAGAAAAGTAGGGTTGGGCTTATTATTGGAGTAGGTTATGTTTTCTGAGAAACACGGTACTTTTACCTTGGATTATTTTCTCATTATCTTACAATAAAGCAAGCCAGTTTAGTGAATTTGTGGAAGAAGAGCAAAACTGAGAAAGTTCATTCAGAGACTAAAATTAGATCACTGTAGTTTAATTGTGGCAAGTTTTTTGTTCATAAACACATCTAGATCTATCTATTTATCAGTCTGTCCATGTATTGTTAGTTGTTGGTCTATCTTGCTGCTATTGCTCCATCAGCTGTTTAAAAGTTCTTTAACTCTAGAACTAGTGCTTTTATTCAGCAGTAAAAACACTATTCATTCCCTGAACACACTGATGGATATCATCAGAATTTACTAACATCAGAGAAAAAAAATGGGTGAAACAGACCACTCAAAGCTATTGAGTTTCTCTAGGGCTGGCAGACTAACTTGAGTTGAAGAGAGATTGCCATGGTTGACAGCCTGCTATTTAAGGACCTGACAAAAGGTTTTGAGAAATGCTCTGTAATAAACAACTGGAGCACAACACTCTTCTTACCTTGACTGCACTAAAATGTCCAGGTATGCTTTCCCACTTTGAGGAATAAAACTGAAGTGATTTTATGCTTGACCCTAGCTATGTATGGAGATTTGGATTGCAAAGAGAAAGTGTGTTGTCCTATAAAAATGACACCTATTCCTAAAAAAAATGACTACATACATCTATGTAACAGCTTTTTGGAGAATAGAACAAAACGGTAAGTCTAATAACCCACAATTTCTGTAACAAAATGAGTTACAGAATGGGTATAGGTCAGAATTAGGTTGCTTAAAAAAAAAGAATAATAACGCCAAATATTTGAGAATCATCCAGAGTTCCTGGAATGGGCAAGGTTAGTTTATAAGCAATAAATCCTGGTTTAGTCATTTAATTCCAAAGGAATATTTTTTGGTCCCAGAATCTAATATAGTTCCCTGAAATCCTGGTGGCAGCTCCAAATCCTTTTCCAAAGTTGCAACCAAGTTCTAAAAATATAACAGAATAACATCTAACAGAGGTTCTTATTAACTATCTAGAAAGTGAAAATATCCATCAGATTGCAATAATTACTTGACCTGATCCTTTTTCTTTTTTGTCTTGACCCATGTTTTTTGGAAAGGTGACCCCTAGTATCCCATTTGAAAAGAGCAGCTGTCAGGCTAAAAAAAAAATCATGAATCTCTTCTTTAGCTCAGGATCTGATAGCAATTCAGGGAAGATCACTGGATGAAGGTTAGAACAAGAAGTTTCACATTTGAAAATCCAGTAATGAATTCAGATTTTTTTTCCAATCAGTTGTCATGTTATTCAATATTATCAAACCCTCACTTGGGTAAAGGCACTGTATGTTCCCACGTGAGCCCCCTTATGGTCATGCAGCATCAAGGTATCTTAGTTTTTTTTACAATGTTTGTAATTAGGTTTTTGGGCTCGCACCAAAATGTTTACAGGAAAATATATACAAAAAATACTATTTATTAAACCTGAATGCCCATTGCATCTGAAAAACCTTTCCAACACAGACATTTTTCTCCCTTTCCCTTCCGAGAGATTAACTGCAACAACTTACAAAGATAGTTTTCTAGGGGATATCATTCTTTGCACAAAATTCAGGGATGGTTGAAAGACTCTGATTCCACTGCTCCCCAAGTGTTCTGGCATCAAGCAATATAATTAGAGAAGAAGCCAGGATGGTTTGGGAAAATAGACCACTTTCTGGACTGGTTCCCTAAGTAATGGTCAAATATGGGCATTGTCATGAAAAGAATTTTGCCATTATATAACAAGGCAGCTAAATCAAAGTTAATCCAAACAAGAATTTGTGCCATTCTGCAAAAGCAGGGACAGAAGCTGGGGCAAAATGATTGTGAAATATTGCAAGAATTCATCATGCTTGTTCACGTGAGTAAGGAAATTCATCAAAAATATGCTGAGTGGCTACTGAAATGTTTATATATCAAAATTCAGAAAGAACAGAACAGTGTTTATCCTTAATCTTTGGTTTGGTTAGCAATTTATTCTTATGGATTGTGAAATAAAACTGTCCCTTGCCACAAAATTTGAGTGAAAAGTGTTTTAGAACACACCAGTTTGTCCTAAGTTTGAACTAATTCCCTTCATAATTGGGCCAAATAGGATTTTTTTTTCAACTCTAACTTTAAACAAGACAGCTGCCAAAACTTCTATCAACAAGAGCATGTTAAATTGTTTCTCAATTTCAGGAGTATCCAGGCATGAACAACAAGATCCACACATGTAGAGTTCAGGCTAGTAGCTTCTTGATTGTTTTCTACAGGACTCTCCCCAGACTGGCAGCTTTCACCTAGGAAAAATCAAATAAGGCTCTAAGGCAGGGCTGTCAAATTTGCGGCCCATGGGCTGGATACGTCATACGCTGGCCATGCCAACACCTGGTTGAGCAAAGGGAAAAAAGTTGTGATACGTCATGTGACACCGCCGTGACACCACGAGTTTGACACCCCTGCTCTAAGGCATTCAAGAGAGTTCAGACCTAGTCCTCTTGTGTTTACATAGTGAATCCAGGCTGATTTCTCACTTAAGCTCTCTTCCCATCTGAGGTGGTTGCTCTCCAACAGCTATTTAAATTGAATGGGAAGCTATAGGAGGCTTACTTGTAGTTATAGTTAGTAGTTGTCTTTTCACATAATGGATCAAGCAATTCCCATAAAGATGCAGTGTATTTCTAATGCCCACAGTATACTAAACAAATTTACTCTTCCCTCCTACCCCCCACAAATAACCTTTTGCAAGCCTACAGTCTCTACATGTAGTTCTAATAACTGTATCCTTCTTCTTTTCTTGATGGGAACTTGATCCCTTTTTTCATGGGTTGGACTTCCTGCCCATCTGGCTCAACTGAATCTAGATCTGTTGGCTAGCAAAACCTTGATTTGCTCTCAGCCAAATCTCCTCCAGAATTATCTCATTGTGTGAAACTTCACATGCTCTACAAAGGCCAAGTTGTCAACCAGTGCTCTTGTTTTCTTTGCACACCATGCCTTTTACTTATTCAAAGTAGTCAGGGTAGGCTTTAAAAATTTCAGCAATGGGTTCTCTGCCCAGTTGCTGGGTGGGCATGGCCATGGTGGGTGTGGCTTAGTCGGCCTCCTGCACCACAGCAGGAGGGAGGCATTTTTCGCCCTCTCCGGCCTCCAGAGGCTTTCCTCGAGCCTCCAGGAGGGTGAAAAAGGCCTCGCTAGGCTGCAGAGGCTCTCTGAAGACTGGAAACAAGCCCGTTTCCAGTCTTCCTGAACTTCTGGGAAGCCGGTTTTTCACCCTCCCTGAGCCTCTGTGCATGCCCTGCACTTACCTGCATCCAAAACAGGCTGCATGTAGGGGCAGGGTGGAGTGGGTGGTATGGGCAGGGCCAGCCAGGAGTGGGATTTGGGGGTTTGGAGAACACTGCAAAATCTTTGCTAAGTGTCCACCTGAACTCCTGTGAACCCCCCAGCAGCCCACCCCTGAAAGTAGTCTTCCTAATAGCAGAGAGGGAGGATTTCCACCTTGCTGGTTTCAAACATTTTTCCTCCCTTCCTTCTTTCCATACTTACTTTTTCTCCCATGCCAGATCTCAATAAGTGTTTATATGTTTATATATATTTTATATGTTTTTTTATTTAAATCTCTGCCTCTTTCTCCAAACAAGCTTCCTTTGCTCCATTCTATCCCCTCTCCATGCTAGTTCAGTTTTAGGGGCTGGAGCTAATTAAAGTATAGCTGGACATCAAACGGTCTAGGGAGATATTCTTTTCTCTTTCTACAATCTTTACCTCACTTTACTCCCCATCTCTAAGGATACAATTTCTTGTATTCTGCATCTTAGCAACGTAATCTTTAACCTTTTATGCTTTGTAGCTTTTCACTGTAACTACTGAGTTACACATACATAACCTGAATGCTAAGAACTGAAAGTATTAATCAGGTTATAGGCTGAATTTTCCAAATGAAATGTTTTTATCTGTCTCATATGTATTCTTCTTTGGTATTCATCTAGGGGTATTCAAATACCCTTTGTTTTCCATTTCTATTTACCTTTCCCTTTTTGGGAAAACACACAAATGCACCCAGGTGAAATGTGGACCCCCTTGAATAGGGTGCATAATGCCTAAACAGTTACAGAGGTTTAAAATTTTACTGTACATTATCAGTAAGAGCATCTTTTTAAATCTAGAATACTTGGGAATGATGTCAAATCACAGTAGGTCATTTTAGACGGCATGAAAAATGGCAATCTCCCCACAGCCCTCCTCTCCTGAGAAGAATTTGAATTAGAGCATCTCTCTGGTAGATTATGAATAACACAGAAATGGACTCCCAAGTACAAGAATTCCATCTAAAAAGGGAATTGCTTGGAGCAATTTTTTTTTTTAATTTGAAGGATGAAACTCTTACCCCTTTATGACTGTGACTGTGAAGTGAAAATCACAGAAAGTTGGTAACTTCAGGCTGAGGTTGAATTAGAAAGGTAAAAGAATAGATGACAAGGGATCAAAATGAGCTTCCTACCAAGGCTGCTTCAAAAGCCTTTCCATCAAGCTATGCATTTCTGCATATTGCCATGCGAATAAAGCTCACACTTCAAATGCAAACTATTTATGCTCTCTTTCTCCCTAGGTTGGTTTGTTTATGTTTTAATACAGGTGACTGGGAGTCTATTACCATCTTGTGTCTGGAAAATGCCTGCAGCTTCATTATTTATGAGCTGCCATGCTATTTTTCTGCCAAAGGCCCATTTGTTCTGCACATTACCCAAGTGACTAGTTGAGGCAACATCAATGGAACTGAAAAGTAATGCTCACACATGGTTGAATATCTTTATTGAGGTAGGATTATCTTTCCAATATATCCATGTGTGAAACAGAACATGTCAAATCACAGATCTGTAGGGGCATCAATAAAAGAAACTGCAAACTTTATAAACTATCTGATTCCGAGGAACAGGGAACACAGCTATTTCAACATCACATTTTTGTTTTTGTTTTAAATCCTCCATCTTCCAATCATACTTTCGATAGCATTTTATAGCCATGGCTCACATGTCCAGTGGGTATGGGTAAGATATTAGCAGATTCATAGTTATGGGGCTCAATGTCAGGATAGCAGAGTTTCCCATTTTAAAAACTGGGTTCAGACAAAAAAAATAGCTGTGAGGGCAGAAGAGGTGATCCTTTGTGAATTAAAGCAATCATAGGCTATTTCCTGTTCCAAATCAAATCCACACAAGTTTAGTCATCAATAATATTTGAAGATTCAACATTGATATATTGCAGTGTTTAATTGGATCAGAATTGCACCTATATCATCTGAATTGTGACTGACATTATATTTTTGACTTTCTTATATAGCTTAAAAGCAGGTGTAATCATTGGTCACCATGATGGTAATCTTTCTCTTGTGTTTTTCTTTCCCAATGGTCCATATGCTGACTCTATGTAGAATTAGGATCTGAGAAGCATCCTCATTTCTTTCTTTATGCTTTACAGTGTTTTAAGGGGCATGTTGTAGCCCTGTATACAACGTTCATGAGGTTTTAATATAGTTGTGATTAAACAGATGAAATACTTGTATAGCAGCACAGCTGATCGATGGAAGAGTCAGAATTTAAACCACTGTTTCCAGAAATCGTTTAGGTCATCGTACCCTGGCCCTGTCTCCTATCCCATAGAGTAATGGCTTGATCATTCTCCTTGTCACCATCTATTCCTAAGGAGCCTTTATATCCTTCCTCTTAATCCTAGTGGGTGGAAGAAAAAGGGCTCCCATACCTTGTTTTATTTTCCATAATTTCTTGTGACTAGCATTATCATCTCCTCTTGAAAACAGTCTGCTTAACAAGAAATAAAAAGTAGACTTAGGTTTGTTTGTTTTTTTGAAAAGAAAATATTAGCAGAGATGGTAATGCTAAATATTAAAATTGTAAACATGAAAGCTTGCAAGGGATAGCCTCTATAAATTATAAGGTACAATTGTTGGCAAATTAATTAAACTGAAAAAATCCAAAATATAGCAAGATTACTTTGCATTATTACAGCAGTTTTGTTTAGCAAGGAGGTGTTCAGAAGTGTTGTATGTTAGCAAGGGTTGAGTGTAACGTGGTTGTTTTGTGGGATTGATAATGCAGATTTTGTTTGGATGCCTTGCAACCATTGTGGCTGTGATTACCCCTTTGTCATTTAGGGTGAGGTGAATCAGGAAGCTTGCACAGGATTTATTGGCTCACTAGTCCTTCACAAAACCCTGGGGGTACCCATTTCACATGCCATATCTGGAGGTTTGTGAAACTATTCAGAAACTGAAGGAATTCTAAAGCTGCTAGGAAGGCTGTGCAGGGGTAATAAAGGCTGGGTGGAAATTGTGGAAGTACTGTTAAGGGCATGAAGAGGTTGTGAAGGATTATGGAGGAAGTGCAGTATTCAGACTTGTTTCAGGGTGGAGTTTAGTATGGAGATGGTCATACTTGTTCTTGACCTTCGGCAGAGCTAGGAGAGGGTGCTGTATCCCTCCTTGTGCTCCTTGATCTTTCAGTGATTTTCAGTATTATTTACCATGGTATCTCTTTGAAACAGCTTCAGGGGTTGGAGATGGGAGGCACTGTTTTAAGTGATTTTCCTCCTTTCTCTGTGGCTGTTTTCAAACAGTTTTAACAAAGCAGAGGGGAAATTTTACCCGTAGCCTCTAATTTTGGGGAGTTGAACAGTTCTACATTCCTTCTCCTTTTGTTTAACACCCATAAGAAACCACTGGGTGAGATTAGTCACCAGTCTGGAGTCAGATATTATAAATATGTGGATTGTACCCATTGCTGATTTAGGGGCATGTATGCCTCTAAGCTGACTGATGGCACCACTTCCCACCAATGTACCACTGCACTACCAAAAATTGCATTTTTAGAATGGTTTGGAAGCAGGAGCAGTATTGGCACCCCTTAACTGTTGCCATCCTAGCCTAAATCTGGCCTATTGACACCAGATATATATCTAATCTTGTAGCAAAGTGAATCTAGGGATTCCCTTGGATTATCAGCTTCTATTTATAGAGTATGTGGAAGCAGTGGCCACAAGACCTTTGCAAAGGATATCTTAAGTTATGCTTTTTCCTGTACTGAGAAGCCCAACATTCATGCCCTAGTTATGTCACAATTGAGTTACTGAAATGTACACCGCATGGGATTACACTGGGAGCTACAGCTGGTCCAAAATGCAGTAGTGCAGGTAAAAGGAGGCCTGGTATATGTTAGGTCTCTTTGATTCTACTGCTTTACCAGCTGTACCAGTTGCCAGTTGGCGTCCATGTGAAGTTCAAGTTGTTAATTATCACCTTTAAACCTCTTCATGGCATAGATCCTGGCTATTTGGGGGACACATACAACTCCAGTTGTCTCTGATTGTGTGGTTTAGATAGCAGTCACAGTTGGTGGATGTCATCCAAGCCCCATCAATTAAAGAATATCACCTTGTAGGACACAGGAAGCATGCCTACTGTGTTGTAATTTATCTATCTACTTAATTATAAACCGCTCAGAGTCGTGTATGTGAGGTGGCTGGTTATAAAAATTAACCAATTAACTAATTCCTGCCTTCTATAGAATAATTCTAAGAATTTGTTTGATTCCCACCCTTACTGCATGTCATTCAGTAACTCATTGAAAACTTTTGGGATAAGTGATTGTGGAACACCTTTTGGGTTCTTTGAAATTTATGTATTTGCCTGGTCTTCTGACCTGTTGCATTTTTCTTTGACTAAACTGGCTTTTAGTAGTTAGTCATTCAGACTTATTTGAAGGTTAGGCAGGAATGGAATGGGAGAAGACGAGAGGAAAGGAGAAGAGAGAAATCACCAATCATATCCTTCAAGCAGGACAATCAATCAATCAGAATAGCTATCATGTCACCCTTAATCCTTCTTTGCTCTAGACTAGCCAAACCCAAACCCTGCAACAGAAAGAGGAATTGTGCTTCCAGACAAAGATAGACATTCTTAATCAAAAGCAATGTTTAAAGTTAACTGAATTTTCTTCAAGAATTTGGTTGCAAAGTCTACAGTTTTGCATAGCTTTACATGGCTCTGCAAAGTTTTGTGACAATGGTTTGAAAATCTGCAGAAATTGAATGGTATGCTTTGTTCTTTTACTATTGTTATCTGACACAGCAATTCCACAGAGGAACATATTCAGGTTATGTTCCTTACAAATTTCATTTATACAACCGCAATCCAATCACAATCCATAAGCCACAAGTTACTTGAATCTGAGTTTATTATATGCTAAGTTGTGTGTTATATATGGGAGCACTTTTGCATGGAAAGCGTTTTATTATCTTTGATAAAACTATGTCAAAGTTATATGTATTTTATACAACTAAGATCTGCCAATAATCTTCCAAGGAAAATAGGTTACTTGCTGCAAAGGTCATATAAACTGGAACATATTCCACTTATCAGAGAGCAGTCATAAGGAGTGATAAAAAAGTGATCTAGAATCTTTATATGTTAAATTTGGAGAGAAATATTAGATATTACTGGTTTTTTAAGGAATACTTAAGAATTTTAAGAGAAAAAGAATACAGCTAAAGCTTGCTGGCATGAACATTAGCCTGGGCAGGACCATTCCTGTTCAAAGATTAGTTTGAAATGAATTACTGCAGCAGCGTTGGATTCCTGCCCAGAGATAAAAAGCACCAGCAATACCATTTCAACAGCAATAATTAATTACATATGAATCTTAACTCTAATTGTATGGGTTGGAAAAATTGGTGGAATGTGTAACAGTATTTTTATAGAAGTGACAGAGAGATGTTATAAGGTGAAATTATGTATCACTGATTTTGACCTTGGATAATGAAGGGAAGACTGGTTGGAAATTTAAAAAATAAAAGTTATTGATAATGTTTAGCTCATATGTGTTCCATTTAGGGAGCAAAAAGTTGAGTTTATGATAACTAAAGGTTCACTTTTTATTACCTATCTTGGTTGGGCTGTAGACCTCAGAAAAGCTAAGTGAATATTGTATCTCTGTGGATAAATGAAGCAGGTTTTTGTCTTTGGAAAAAGTAAGAACTTCAGGACCTTGGAGAGCTCAATATAGAAAATTACCAACTGAACTACCATCTAGTACAAAATCTGTTGCTCCAATACTATGTAAACTCAACAAGGCCTTGAGAAGGCAGAAGAGTAAGGTTGTGCAAATCTTTGAAGGGATACTTTCTCTATACAAGTAGTTCAGGAAGCACTCTGTTGAAATTGCTTCACACTATGACATGTCAGCTTTGCTTCTAAAAACAAAAGAAAATGATTATGTTGCTTTTGCCCCTGCTTTAAAATGTTTTTGCAAGCCCAAAGTTTTGACAAGCTGTGCCAGAGAACAAGCATCCATGCATTCTCTGGCATATTCTCACCAAAGCCCAAAGACTTCACATTGGCAGGTGACAGAGAAGGTATGGGGAGAAGCTTTGAGGCAATGTGAAACATTTTATCAAGAAAATTATGTAACCACTTTGCTTCAGTGAAGACAATATGAATCTCTTTGCTGAAGAAAGTCTAGGTTTCTATGGAGATTCTCAGAGGAGATTCTACGGAGATTCTCAGAATCTAGGTTGTTTTGTCTACTAAAATCCAAGTTATTCCCTTACCTCTCCTCTAGTTTTCTGCTTATTTTGTATTTAAAGTACCTTTATCTTTAATGAAACCTGAGACTCTGTGTGAAAGAATCACAAAGAATTGCATAAACTGAGCTTTTATGCTCATCCACAAGCCAAGAAAGCTTTGACACCTGTGGTCTGAACCTTGGCTCTTCATCAGAGCCCTGATTTGCTCCTTATTCCATGAAAAAAATAGTTAACAGTGTTTCTAATGAGCCGTAGTTGATTTAGTAAATTGATCCCTATTTCTAGGTTTGGTGTAATAGTTAAGAGATTGTCTCAAACTGTGGAGATCCAAGTTTTAGTCCCCCTCTGGGCACAAATAAGGCACTTTGGTCCGGCAGTCTGTTTTAGCCCAATCTGCCTCAGATTGCTTTTGTGGGAGTAAAAGGAGACGAGACCTCTATGTAATCTGCCTAAGCTCATAAAAAGAAAACTAAAAACTGTGGGAAGAATACTAAATAAACCCTTATTTTTTTAAAAAATATCCAGATTGCTCTTTGTTTTGTTACCTATGTATTATTGCCATTTTTTTCTACTTAGGAACTTGTGAACATCAACTGGAGGGCCAATTTGGACCTTGATTCTGGTAACTGTTTCACTCTAAATTGATCTTCTTGCTCTATCTGTGCTGATTCTTCTTGACCCCCCCCCCCAATATTATTATTTTGACAGAGTTCCAGTTTTAGAAATGTTTCTAAAGGTGTATGATGTCATGGTCCTCTTATGGAAAAGGCTGACCTTAAAGGAAGGAAAGGGTCATCATTAAAAGGCATGCAGACTGCAGGGTCCAGGCTATAGTGCTACATTAAGCCCACAGGCCAGAAATTTCACATATTGTGTTATTCAGGTTTTTCTCCCAGCTTTTATGTATTCTAAAAATGAAGAGTCTTCACATTTGGTAACCTTCATCTTGTATATGATATTTCTGTATTTGGAATAATTATACATATTTCATATATTAGCTACAATAATCTCCAAAGCATGCTTGACAATTTCTCCAAATTATAAATTACTTAGTAAAATAATTAATTTAGTATTTGTTTATATGAACAGCAAAGTTGTGTTCAACATATCCCCAAAGTTCACAAAGAAGTAATGACAGCATGACACTTTTTAAAGGGGGTAGACTGACTGCAACAGAGGTAGAGGAAATTTAATATATAGTCAAGTAACAAGGGAGAAGCACAGTTTTGAGCAAGAATTCTATAAAAAATATAACTGACTTGAAAAAGCCATTTGTGAAACCCAAACACTAGCCTTTAATTTTTAATGTTTGAGAGTTTATCATGGCTCTTGTTTGCAAATGGAAGAGATTTGGGTGCCTGTAGATGTTATGCCAAAACAGAATTTTATCATCCAGGTCATGGTTGTCCCAAAGGTGCTTTTTCAAAAGGCAACTGGACTTTTCTTTGCTGTTGTTTTTCCTTGAAGATGTTTTGCTTCTTCACCCATTCTCATCTGCTCCCACCATTCAGAACTGAAGAAACTTCTTGGATAAAAAGCAAAATGTCTTCAAGAAAAAAAAGCCAAGGAAAACTCCAGTTGTCTTTTCAAAAAGCACCTTTGGGACATATTTTACAGACAACCTCTGCTGATATTAAAAATGTTTTTTAAAAAAATATTTAGGTGTTTTTGGCAAACTGGTCTCCATTAAAATATAGAGCACAAAAGTCTTTAAATTAGAGAGGGGCCAAACATTGCTTTAGGGCAAACAAAAAGCTGTCTAGAAAAGAAAGAAAGAAAGAAAGAAAGAAAGAAAGAAAGAAAGAAAGAAAGAAAGAAAGAAAGAAAGAAAGAAAG
>JANHFL010004274.1:94745-109780 GCA_032468155.1 Oxyrhabdium leporinum
GTTCAAGAAGGCTTAATTAAATTGAAGGGATGTGATCCCATATGAACCTTTTGCCCTAGACCTATGGTTTTTCTGAACTGCTGATGCTTTTCTTGCAAATCTCTTTGTTAACTATTAAGAAAACAGAATATTCTGAAACAGAACTCAGGATCCCATTTTCGCTGGCAGAGCACTTGGGCTGCCACAGGCGCCCCCAACATGAATGACATTGAGCTGGCCATGCCCACCCTGGCCACACCCACCCCAGCCCCAAGGTCAAACACAACCCTGATGCGGCCTTCAAGGAAATTGAAGGCCACACCCCTGTTCTAAGAGCTTGTTTGTGTAAAGAAGCAGACTCACCACCTCTCAAGCAATGCAGATCTCAACCAGATCTTATTGCAGAATTCATCGTTTTTCCTCAAACTTAATTTACATGTGAAGTATCTTTGGGAATCAGAATTGAGTGTCAACATATCTAGAAAAAATGTTGCAGTTACTTATTATGACTAAAAACTCCAAGGAGAGAAAGAAGATCTAGCATGGCAAGATAGGAAAGGAAATAGGCAGCTGATCTGTTTATGAATCTGTCTACAGCTTGATCTGTTCCATGCAGCTGGATGAGATTAAAATAAAGTAGTATAATGTATAAGGTAGCATAAACCATAAGTGTAAGGAAAACACTTTAAAATACTTTCCTAAATTAACAAAATCCTTGCATATTTGAAAACTTTCAGAGTAGAGGGCTGGAATCTTCTTGCAGATATCTTGTTCATTTTAATTTCCTTATAGAAGTTTTTTTTAAAAATAGAAAGGAACACTATCCTAATCTTTGTTGCTTGAAGTAGTAAAGTAACACTCCTTCTATTACCTAGCCTTCTTCTACCAACTCATTCTATAAATCACATATGGATTCCACCTCTGGCAGTGGAAAAGCTGAGAAATAAATGACTCTATTTTCACCTTTAGTTTTGATCTTTCAGGTCTAAAATGTGAAACAGCAACTGGGAAAAAAAAAGATAGACTGAATATTGTCACCTTTCCCTGCTTGTTTATAGAGAAGCAAGAATTATATCAAACATATCTGATTTTTAAGAAAGAACTCCATTTCTAGTTTGACTGAAATGTAAACACAGCTCTGAATGGGTCGTTAATGTTCAGCTTCTTAATTGTTTAATTATCACTTTCATTAATTATTTTTTTAAAAATAGCATTTATAGATGCATATCTGAAACCAGTTTTTGGGCTGCCATTTATGTCACTTTTAGTTCTCAGAGTCTACTTAACCTTTCAATTTCTAAAGAATATATTTACCGTACTGTATAATTTCAACATGTTAGAGGGAAAAGGGGAATTCCTACCTTAGTGAATTGCTCAACAAGACATGAGATAAAAAAGTGTAGGTGACTCTTTAGACATATATGTCTATGAAGAGTAATTAGGTTTATCCACTATGTCAACTTAGATGCCACATAGTTCTACTGTATTTTGGTCATCTTACAACATAAAAATAGAACAAGTATATAACCTAGATTATTTATATATATATAAAGCTCTAGTCAACAACCTGACAAAGGATTCCAACCAACCTAACTCAAAGCTTGGGAGAAGATCCATGTTTTTGAAGTCCTTTTGAAAACTATCTGGTGGGAGCCACTTGAATTTCTAGAGGTATTTGTGGTGTCAAATATTACGTTTACAAACACAAGAGTATCTAATAAAAAATTATTAAGAATAATGCAGTTTCTTAGCAATATTATATAAATTCCTTGGCCATTTGACCAAGAGCATTGGAATTTCTCTATAGAAGGGGATAAGGAATCTGAGGACTTGATCTCCATTTAATTGTTATGTTTTCTTTTTAGCTGGTACTGTTTATTTCACTTTGTTCTTTAGTTTGTAGTATGCCACCCAACTTGTATTGTTTGACTTGAGTGGCCATATAAACATACAAACAAACATACAAACAAACACATATTACATCAAAGGTGTACATCTTGGATAAATTACTAAAGAAATATGATTAAAAAAACAAAATTTACTATCTTTCCCAAAATATCATTTATTATGAATTTTTTTTATTACAGTGCTTCAGTCTCTGTTTTTTTAAAATTATTATCATCTGTAAAAAAAAAGTTGTTTATCTGAACTTTAATTCTGAAATGCTTTTGAAGTCCCTGGCTCAGCTGAAGTTATAGAATAATCATAGGAATAAAGCTGCAGTGTTCACCCACTCAAAGCCTAAGGAATTTCTTCCACCAGCTCAAAGACTAATTTTTTCCCCATAATAAAGTGATTGGTACTTGAAAATAACAATGTAGATCTCTGCATATAGGAAAAGTATTTTCTAGCAATCCTTAGGATTGATGTATTAATTCTAACTCGGTTGTCCTGGGAAACACTGATTGTAGGTGTAGTTGCAGGAAAAGAATTGTTTGGAAAGATGTTGCACTCATTCTCTACAGAACAAGGGCTATCTTGTGGAATGCATTGGCTGGCCCAAATTGTTTAATTAAAAAAGCAACAAACTTTCTTTGATTCCTCTGATTTAGGTTTTAAACCAATGGTCATTTTAAACAAAAACATTTGGCATCAAGAAATGCTATAATAAGCCAACTGCATTGGCAATATAACTTTATGACTAAACAGTAGAGCCACTCCATAAAATTGAGAATACTTTCTGGAAATCACCTCCCAGAGAGTAAAGGCATGGGTAAAATTAAATATAGTATCAACCTTTCAAAGAAGGCATAGCAGAGGAAGATACTGTGACATTTTCATGACTAGAAAAATATTAAACATTTTGTTCACCTAAAAGATATTATTTATTCTAATCATTTACAGGGTAGGGAAGGTAGATGCAGCCCTCAATGAAATTGACTTTGACACCCTTGTTCTAAGAGCTTGTTTGTGTAAAGAAGCAGACTCACCACCTCTCAAACCATGCAAATCTCAACCAAATCTTATTGCAGAATTCATCCTTTTTCCTCAGACTTAATGTACATGTGAAGTATCTTTGGGAATCAGAATTAAGTGTCAACATCTCTAGAAAAAACGTTGCAGTTGTTTATTATGATTGAAAACTCCAAGGAGAGAAAGAAGATCTAGCATGGCAAGATAGGAAAGGAAATAGGATCTCTTTATGAATCTGTCTACAGCTTGATCTGTTCCATGCAGCTGAATGAGATCAAAATAAAGTGGTATAAGGTAGTGTAAACCAAAAAAATATTGTGTTTACTCTAATCATTTACAGGGTAGGAAGGGTAGATGTGGTATATATTTAATAGACATATATAATAAGATTTACCCTGTATCTTTTAAACAGTTCAGAAAGCATCGAGACAGAATGAGGATTTGAATCCTCACAATTCATCTTCATTGTATCCTTAGTTAATATATTTCTTGCTCAGTCTCCATTAAAATTAATGGACATTGAGATTAAACAGGATTATATGGGAAAAAACCAAAATAGCACTATAACTTTGGGATTATATTTTAATTGAAAATTTATACTAAACCCTCTGGTTGCTTCTGGTACTGAACTAAGCACAGAATAAAGTCCTACTTTTGGGATAAGGCTTGGACATTTACTCTTTTCTAACAGAGTCTTTTGGATAGATTTCTATCCCATAGTCTATGTGATCTCACAGAAGATCCATGCCATGGGTCCCATCTGCTAGGGTGATACACTTGGTGAGACTCAGAAGGTAGGGCCTTCTCTGAGGTGGCACCCACTTTATGGGATGTCCTCCCCCCCCAAAAAAAGTGAGGTTAGATCCACCTCTGTTGATTTTCCAGAGGCTCTCAAAACTTGTCTACGTCATTAGGCCTTGGAGCCACAAAAGACCACCATAGTAAAGAGGTGGATCTATTGCTGTTCACATCTGCTGCCCTCTTATTCTTTAAATGCAATTTTTAATTTTAGTTAAGTATGTCATTTTAAATGAATATTTTATGTAACCGTTTCATAGTTTTATTGTACACCACCAAGAGTCACTTTTTCATGAGATGAGCACCTATATAAATTTGATCAATAAATATATAAGTGATCAATCTGAAAGCAGAGATTATCCCTACTCTGCTTATATTGAAATAAAAAGGTAATAGCTTCATGTAGTCAGTAAATTCCTAACTCTTGGAATGACATACCAGAATCAAAAAGGGAAAAAAGTCCTATTCTGAAACTTTTGTTGTTGTTGTTCAGCTGTTAAGCCAATTTTCTACAACCTCATGGACCCCAGCATCCCCTGTCCTTTCCTATCTCCCCGGGTTTGCCCAAACCGATGTTCACTGTGTTGATGACACTATCTAACCATCTCATACCATGCCATCCACTTCTCTTTTTGCCTTCAATATTCTGCATTTAGGATGTTTTCTTTTTCACCAGATCAGCACAAATTAAAGCGCTGGAATAATGTGAAACTCGTGAATGTTAAAAAATAAAAAATAAACATGTAATTCAAAGTGAAAAATATGGGGAAACCAAGGGTAACACAAGGAAGTAAAACTTTACATTTATTCACTGAGCCAATTTACTTCTAGGAAGAATTCTCTCCTTCTCAATCTGCAGTGTGCCAATCCATCATTCAGGAATCCTGTAGGGACCTTACAAATATTTTGACAAGCTACCACTTCTTCCCTTCCCCAAAGCCCAAGAAATGACACTAAGGAATAGGAAGACAGAGGTAATAGAAGAAACAGATGCTTCCACAGATTTTCCAAGGTGTCTTTTTAGATTCTGTCTCCTCTAAATTCTTCTTTCTGAAGGTGATACGGTTTTTTTTGGCGATGGGAGGGAAGAGAAAAGAGAGAATGTCTTTGAGCTGAATTATAATTTTGCTGGCAATCGTTGAGCAACATCTTTGCTTTAATGTTTTTACCATCCCATTTGACTTCAATATGTAATATATAATTTAGTCTGGCATTAATATATACATAATCTATAATTCAGACTGTACGTTACTTTGAAACAAAGCTCTGTGTTCTTGTGAAACTCTAAGGTGCCATCTGTGATGATGGCATGGTATAATAACAGTAATTATAAAGATATTACTCTAGTATTAAGGGGAAGTAATACGAGTGGTACAGTTAAGGTATGAGAAGCTGGTTGAACACTTGATGTCAGTGGAAAGATACACCCATACAATCACTGTCAGGATCTGGGTGAATCAGGTTGGAATTATTTAGCTAGGAAAAACAAAAATCAGTGCCACAAGGAGGGGCAAACAGCAGAGAGTGTGTGTGGCATTTTCAACCTTCTTTTATTATGAAAAGAGTAAAAATGTGCCCCAATGCCTAGGTTAAGTCAGCACCCATTAATTCATTATCAAGGCTGTTAAACATGCCCTAATTGTGCAGAATTTTAAAAGAAAGGCAATCTTTATTCCACATGCAGGATTCTGTCAAGACATGAGTTGAATTCCCAGTCATATTGGAAGGGCTAACCAACAAGGGTAACGCTTCAGTAGCACAAAGCAGAACAAAGTTAAATCTTGAAAAAACTGGTAGCCAAGATGAATTCTGAGGGTATGTGGGTAAGCTGGGTATACATCCTAGTTGTGGAGATGTGGGCAACATTATGCTAGTATTAGATTTGAAATCATCAGGAGACCTTGTGAGAGGCTAAGTCCACAAACAAAAATAGAATGACAAAATAAGGCTGAATAATTTAATTAAGCTAGGTGAGCACACACATATATTCCTAATACAGTGTGTTTCAGGCAAAATATTTGCAATGTTTAGTCCAGCAAATACTAATAGTATGTCTGAAGTAAAATCTTATTACTTGTTATTAAGGAATCCAGGAAGAAAGAAAAATACCATGTCTACCTAACCTTCATTCTGAAGAAAGGGAAACACAAGTGAGAGAGAGAAACGGGAAGCTTCTTTTGCCTCTTATACCCAGACACTGATTGAATAAACAATAAGGCAGGTGTGATACAAACACAGAGCATCACCTGAAACTTTTCCCCCTTACCTGTCTCTCTCCCTATTTGCTACAGGGATCAAAAGGGTCATAGGTATGATACAATTTCCCATAGCTGGCTTGCTGGATAAATGGATGTATTCATTTGTTGTGTGTTAGTTTAAGTAATTTATATAGCCACCCATCTCACACTGCAGAGATTTTAGGAGCAAAGAAAGATCAGTTAATCTTTAGACATAGATTCTAGTTCACACAGAACAGCATGAGCCTGCTTGGGGTAAACCTGGGATTTGATTGCACCTGTGACTTACAGGCAGAACAGACTAGGTGTTAACCATACCTTTAGCAAGAAATACTTCTTGTGAACCGGGTATGGCTACGATTATAAACTAATCCTTATTGTATTGCATATTTCCTCGTTTGATTGGAGTAGCAACCGCTTTTAGAGGGCGGAAATTGAAAGAGCCATCGTTCATTTAGCTCCTTCTCCTCACTTTTTTACTGTATTTTCAAAGTGATTTTTTCTTGTGTTCTCTCAAGTGCTCTTGTCTGTTTTTACTAGAGTGCTTATAAGTTAACCATAGCCATTCCTTGGCTGCTTCATAGAAAAAGAAATACTTCTTCAACTAGGAAAATTGTTGCCCTGATATCTAACAATTTTTAATACTTTTTTTTTACTATAAGGATTAAATTAATTCAGTGCTGGGTTTTGGACTAGCAGCCTCTTACACTAGAAGAAGAAAAGTACCCAATGTATCGTCAAACACCAAATCAACCCAGAGTTCTTGCCCGAGGTTACAAATAACCAAGTTTACCCTATTTTGGATGCTTTTTGCAAAGACTTAGCTCTCTGGAAAAGGTTCTAATCTGGGAAAGAAGGAAGGAAATAAAAGTGAACAGCTACCTGGATGGACTCAGCTACAGTGGTAAATGGGTGCACCATTGGAAGACCTCAAGGACTAGATATGGGATAGATGGTCATGGATGAAATCTATCCACATGGACACTAAAAATTGACAGTCATTTGATGTCAGATAATCAATCCATGTGCATTTGCTTATAGACTATAAGTTCCATGTGCTAAAGCAGATCAAATGTTGGATAAAAATCAGTTCCAGTTCTAGTAGCTCTGGTGCTATGTTCATTAGAAATATTTTGTTTGTTTTTGAACCTCGAAAATTTGGATTTAAATGTATTAAAAAGTGTGTCCAATCACACTTGGCTAATAAAGTATTCTATTCTATTCTATTCTATTCTATTCTATTCTATTCTATTCTATTCTATTCTATTCTATTCTATTCTATTCTATTCTTCCTCTTTTCACATAGTGCATCTTCTCAGTTCACCATCATTCAAATGCCATCATTTGAAGCTTTTTCTTTATGTACCCATTTGTTTACTGACTTATTGCATCTCTTATAATTCAACAGACTCCAGGAAGACTGCTGTACAGCACATAATCATTGAAGGGGCCAAGGCATAAGCCAATTATGCCTTTGGGCAAGCATCATGCACAAATGAAAAAAGCTCATTCATCATTCTTTCTTCTTGTTTGCAGTTAGCACTCTTAAAAAAAACTAAAGCTTTCTGTGTGCTTTCTTTGTATTTGGAAATATTCTTTCCCATAATGCAACAGAAATCAAGGACTTTGCCTAATTGAGAAAATCCAAAATTCTTAGGAATATGTCGCAGAATCTTAATTCTTAGCCAAAGGACAGTCTCAATAAAGAAACGGGGAGGGGGTGGGGACATTGAAGAACTTATTGGTTCTCAAAATTTGGTGATTCAAATGTAATAAGATGGTCTTAAACTATAAGTCTTCACTTCAGAATGGAAAAGTAACTCAAGCTGCTTAATTTCCAACCACTGTTTGTCATTTAAACCTCTCTTGGAAATTTTAATAAAACATTGGTGTATTTGGAACTCCCAAATGTTGAACCATTGTGAGGAATTATAAATGATCATATTTTAGATGGAGTCCATTTCAAAATCCTAAACTAGTAACTCTGAACCCCAGAGCAGATGTCAGTTCATTTCATTCTTTTTGCGCCTCAAAGAGTAATTACGAAGATGCATAACGTGCCTTTCATTTTCCAGATGATTAAGTCTGCCAGAGGCCAGCAGACAAAATGTTTTATAACATTTGTTACTCCTGCACATATTTGAGTTTGCTGGAAATATGTAAAAGTCAATGTGTTGCATTTATAAGGTTCAGTTATTTACCAAATTATTATGGTAATCCTACTCAGTTTTCCTTTTTTTATATAGGTTGTTGGATTTAGATTCTTCCAATTTATTAAGTACTTGTTCCATGTCAAATGAGGGTGCTAGTTCACCATCACTATCTTAATCTTCACACAACCAGCTCTATCCATTGTCAGTTCGTAGGAATGCCACTGTGATCAACATGTTGTTAGCTTCATTTTTCTATATTCCAGGTCCATAGGTTCAAGAAATTTTAAGAGTTCACACAAGGAGATTATATAGTGTATTTTAAACATTGGCAATTCTAACACAGCTTTGCCTACGGAAATCGAAACTACTGGAAATAGGGTTTATATGACCCCAAATCATTGATATATAGCTCCTCATGTTGATAGCATTGTTCACAGTTATTATATGTGTTAGGAGTTACATCAGAAACCCTCTCATAGGTTTATTTATGCATTTTGTCAAGAGTTACTTCACTGGTAGTAGTTATTTCATATATTGTAGATAGAGGGAGAAGTTGATTTAATAGTAATTTTACTCAATTTTGTCCCAAACGTGCTTTTTCAAGAGGACTGGACTTTCTGGTTTTTCTTTGAAGACGTTTTGCTTCTAATCCTAATGTTTTTTTTTCCTATGTTAGACTAGATTCAGCAGTCCATCTACATTTAAAAGATAAAAGCTACTCTTTTGAAGACAGCAAAATCCACATTTTTGACAGAGAGGACCGCTGGTTTGAAAGAGGGGTCAAAGAGGCCATCTATGTAAAAATTGAGCAGACCTCTCTCAACAAAGGGAGAGAGATACGACATAATCTGTCTCCAGTCTACAACACCATCCTTTCAACAGTTCCAAGAAGGCACCACACCCATTTGCACCAGTCATGTGACCCTGATGACCCAGATAAACCTCCAGGTGACTTTAATGACTCACTAAAAGAATGCAAATAATCAGCTGCCTGCAAAGAATATAAATCTTTCCATTCCCCACCATGTAGTCAGAAGCTTCTTGGATGACAAGTGAAATGTTTTCAAAGAAAAGCCAGAATGTCCAGTTACCTCTTGAAAAAGCATCTTTGGGACAACCATGACCTGGATGGATTTACTAAATTTTATTTAATTCTCATATTCTGAATCTTCATGTGAACCAACAGATTGGGCTAGATTTTGAAATAGTATCTGAACTGTAAGATGATATTCTTCTATGGAAAATCAATCAATCAGAATAGAGCTGGGAGGGAGCTTGGAGGTCTTCTAGTCCAGCTCCCTGCTCAAGCAAGAAACCCTATACCATTTCAGATAAGTGACTGTTCAGTATCTTTTAATGGAGTATTTTTTTAAAAATAGGAACAATTGTTGGGAAGATACATCCATACAATTGTTTGTGAGCTAGGGGGAAAAATCAGACAAATGTCCACAAAAATGCACACAAAATTTCCTCTGCCTGTTTTCCCCTTCCATTTTAAATGAAGTGAGAACAAGACAAAACATTTTTTAAAAAAAGATGCTACTTGGCCTAAGTTTCAATCCAAAGAAAGGAGTAATCACAAGCTGTAGTGTCCATCCGTTTTAATGGGATGGCTTTGCTTTGAAACAAAGCATTGTGGGAAAAATATTCAGGCTTTGTAAAACAGATGAAAAACTAATATCCATTTTAATAATGTTTAAAATGGCACTGTTTAATAATCTACAAAGATGCTGTTAGTTGAAGCATTATATTCCTCTCATATGTTTTTAAGTGTGTGCAGTCTACGCAAATACCTAGTCCATAAATATAGACAAAGTTATTCTGTAGTCAAACTTGCAATGAGAGTGGTTTCTATTCATTGCATAAAATGCCTGGTAGAGGCAATGTGATGGACCTAAATAGCACTGATTTGAAAACAACATTGAATAAGGATCATTAGCTATAAGATGTGATCTTTGAGTGTGGAATAGAAGCATTCAGAAGAATATGTCAGCATTTACAAAAGTGTTTTCCATCTTAAAGTAGTCATAAGTGCACTTTAGAAGATTAACAAAGAAAAAAAAGATCCTGGTTCAAAGATCACTCTACATTGGGCTATATTCAAGTTAGTATGGAATGTTGAATTCGTCAGGGGGGTAAGAATAATATTGTCATTATGCTTAGGTAGGAAGAGAGATTTTTTTTTTAAAAAAATGACATTTTGGAAGTTGAAAGTGGTATCAGAAAGGTTTCATTTGCCTAATATGTTGCAATCTTTTTCAGTCTTGTGTTCTGTTCTAGTTGTTGTTTTTTTAAATGAGACAAAGGAAATGTGCAATTTGGATTCTGTTTGAATATTTTTTTTTAGGGCTATTTACACTCCCCTCCTTTTGAATCAAACTGAATCAAAGAGGTGATTCACAACATCCAATTAAAGTGGTTGCTTCCCAGGTGTTTGGAGGGCTTTGAACTGTTTTGACTACGTGTTTTTTTTGTTGTTGTTGCTTCTGTTTGTTAGCTAGAGTTTGTGCATTGCTGTTTGTGTATCTTTTTGTGAGTTGGACTATTGCTGATCAGTCCTAGGAGACTGATCCCACTTCCAGATAAGCCAACTTCCCAGCCCATAGTAGCCAGTAATCTCAGGAAACAAATTCTGGCAATTATTTATATCACACCAACATTCACCTATTGATAGTTATCTGATTTCTCAGATGGTTGATTCCCTTATGAGCCATACCTACAAGTCTATTTGCTCCAGAAGAGAATGATCTCAAGAAAACTTTGGTGGATATTTAGCTGTTGTGCTATCCTGTTTTCATCCCTACCATAAAGTAGTTATGGAGAATACTTTAAAATTCTGTTACATTGAAACTGAACATTTACTGGGTTAGTGTCCTTTAAAAGTTAATCAATGCTGTTATTTTCATCCCACTCTGCAAAAAAACTTTAAGGACCTTAGGCATTTTGATGCTTTTGATGCTTTCTTTTACAATCTATTGTTGAGGCATTTTTTTCTCAATTGAACCTAGAAGCAAGAAGATTTATTTGTGCTTCATCTAAACCTAGAACTGAATCATGCCACCATCAAATCTTAATTGTAATGTGATCGAGGCTGATTTACATAGCCATACTTCTTTTTGGGGGGGGGGGGCAATCTATATTAATTACCCCAAACTTCATGGACATGCACTGGAAGGAAATTAAAAATCATGGAACTTCCAAAATCATAGAAATAGCTTTGTAAGAGGAGCTATTCAAAATAAAAGAATGTTTAATAGTACAAACCTTGAATACCAGAAATTGCATTTGGCATGAATTCCAACTCTTGGAAACTAAGAGTTTCACAAAACACAATCCAGGCATATACAACTCTAACACTGATACATGTCTTCTTGCTGGAATATACTGAGTACAGTGAGCTGTGTAAAACTGGATTAGGAATGCATGAGACACGAATCTTCCTTGGAACTGACACTGTAGATGAAGAGTTTATGATTTGGGTTAATGTCATGTTTATCTCTAAATGTTTCTAGACAACCTGTAGGAAGATGAAAAAGTAAGATTTTCACTAATGTTTCAAGCCAAAGAGACTTCATGAGCTCCAAGAAATATTAAACAGGCTTGGCTAAATTCCCTTGGCTGCGTTTTGATTCTATTTTTCATCACTTCTTTGGCTCACACATACATCCAAAGCAAACTTTCTGTACTTGAGGACCTAAAAGACTGTCTGAAAATAAGATTGCTTGTATTTAATTTGTTTTCCCAGTTCAGCTGCACCCAGGTAAAGAACTATTACAAATCTATCAGGCATGTATTTCTTCTAAGTATATATCTTCAGCTCTAAATTTTTAAATATGCAAATTGAATTAAAGCATAGAAAAAGAAATGGACCCAGACACTAACAGCCTTAGGATGCTTGCTAATTTATATTGTATTTAGGCTATTTATATGACTTCCTATCCAAAATATGTAACTCTGGGCAGCTATAAATCATAAAAATATCAAAATTAAAGCTTCCATATAAAACCAGGCTGTTTCATGCCATCTTTAGCATTTTAATAGCTAAATATTTTAATATTTCTTATCCTGACATACTGAAACAACTGAAAGCAGGAGAGGAGAGAGATGGATGCGTGAATTGATTCCATCTCTCTTGTCTACATTTCTTCCATTGACTAGTGAAATTTGAAGAGAAGCATTGGAGATATGATCCTCCAATTGATGAAGTATCCTGCCTGGACAGAAATTCCTATTTTGAAGAATAATAACCAATACAGTGTTTATTTAAGCTTGGCTAGTTGGTACAAGGAATTTAGGAATTTAAATACAAGCATTTTCCTGAAAAGAGATGCAGAACCTTAATCCTCAAGATTGCAGGTAGCTCTCTAATAACCTTGAATGCAATTCCTAAGATTTCCTGATGTTGCTATCAAAGTATCATGTTTAATGTGACAGAAGGGAGACTTGTTAAGTATATGACTGGTGTTTAATCCTATTGTATTAATTTTTTTGAGTTAAATTTAATTGTGAATAAAATGAATACACACCGAGAAAAACACACACACACACACACACACACACAGATAGAGAGCTACCTTCATGAAAAATATATTCAGAAGTTGTTTATCCCTGCCCTAAATGTTATTCAAGAAAGGAGACGGAGGACGAGGAGGAATAAAAATCTTCACATATTGATTTTCTTCCATTAATGGTAGAAAATGGCAAGAAGGTGAGAAGCAGCAGGGAGAAAGCTTAACTTGTTTTTTTGCATCTGTCTACACAGAAGGAAAAAACAGTCAACCTTATCAAAAACAGTATTGTTAAAAAAACAAGATTCGGAATACAAGTTAAAATAGGCAAGAAAATGGTAAGAGAGCACTTGTCCACCCTATATGAGTTCAAATTACCAGGACAAGATGAATCTATTAGATGTGATCTCAGAACCACTGAACCAGTGGTGGGATCCAACTAATTTAACAACCGGTTTGTCCTAAAGACTGGGGGTGGGGTCATGTGTCTGAGTGGGCATGGCCAACTCATCACTCATGGCAAGGTGGGATGCTGCAGATGGGCCGAAGGGGCAGTGGCCGGAGTCCTAGACTTACCTTTGTGTAGCAACAGCAACGGTGATTCTCCAACGCCTCATCTCTCCACAGGGTTTTTAAAAAGATTTTTGCAGCAGGAAACAGCGGGTGGCTACTTCCGGCCTTTGTTGGTGTAGTTGGGCACATGAACCCATCCTGAGACACTGGCCTGCAGCCACCATCTCTTTTTCAACACAAGAAGCCTGCAGCTGCTGCCTCTTTTTTGGTGCGAAAAGCCTGCAGCCACCATTCATTTTCAGCACGAGAAGCCTGCAGCTGCTGGTCTTTTCAGCACGAGAAGCCTGCAATCACCGCCTCTTTTTCAGCGCAAGAAGCCTGCAGCAGCCGGCTCTTTGCCATCTGGAACCAAGGTGGCAGCCGTGGTTGCAGGCTTCTCGCGGTGGCAAAGAGCTGTGGCTGCGGGCTTTTCATGCTGAAAATGAATGGTGGCTGCAGGCTTCTCGCACCAAAAAAGAGGCAGCAGCTGCAGGCTTCTCACATTGAAAAAGACCAGCGGCTGCAGGCTTCTTGGGGTAGGCATTTTCTTTCAGGCCTCCACCTGGGAGGCCCTGTGGAAGCCAAAGCTGAGCTTGAAAGGCAGACGAGTCTCGCCGTGTCCCCCCCCCCCACTGAGACGGTCCTTCGGCTGAGCACAGCAAGTCCGCAACAGATCTTCCTTTCCCGCCATTAGCCTAGCCCATGTGGCTCACACCATTCTCATAGTTGCAGCCCAGCATGCAGGTAGAGGCCCCGGGGAAGGCCAGAGCCAGGTCCTGGTATGTCCCCCAGGCCCCAACCCAAGGCAAAGGGCAAGCGGGTGGCATGCAAGTGGAAGGATGGTGAGAGCCAGGCCCAAAAGGCAGCCTAGCCTCGCCATGTCCACCACAAGGTGGCTCTTCGGCCAAGCGCCTTACCTTCACAGGCAGCCACAGTGAGTAGAGCAGGTGAGGCGTGGAGATCAGCTGGGCCACGTGGCCAGCATGGTAGGCTGCGGCGAAGGCAGGCAAGTTGGCAAAGTGCAGAGATCAGCTGGGTCATGTGATCTGGGAGAGCACGCTAGAGAGGAGCTGGGCATGGGCATGACTCTAGCCACCGGCCAAGGTGGGTGAGGTGAGATAGGGCAGGGTGGGGCAGAGCGGGGTGGAGTGGGAAGAACCAGCCAGTAATGGGATTTGCTGGTTCAGCAAACTGCACAGAATCTTAACAACCAGTTCGCCTGAACTGGTCCGAACTAGCAGCAGCCCACCTCTGCATTGAACCTTATATTTCAAAGATCCTGGAGCATGGGTAACTACCTGAGGACTGGAAAGATGTAATTCCTATCTTCAAAAAAGGGGGAAAAAAGTATTTTGGAACAAAAGAAATTAAAGGAAAGAGGACTTCTGGGCATGGATAACATTACTTAAGCATATCATACAACATATATCGCGGATTGGATCAATTTTCTGACTATAACTGTTCTTCTTTCTCTCTCCAATTATTTGCTCATACTTGAAGTTGCAGAATAGTTTTCACTTAATATTTGTACATTGTATCATGGAAGAATTCCAGAAGTAAAATAGTATAAAACTGAGCTAGATGCCATCCACCCAATTAATACTTAATATTCTAGATATTCTTTCAATGTTGCATAGTTGCTCCAGCAGTAAGCAGACCAGTGCTTAGCTTTTTAAAAACATTGATGTCAATTGTGAACCTGAAAGGATGTTTTAGTTCTCTTTCTCTCTTGGCTTACAATGCTTTTTTTTGCCTTTTGCACACCTTGTGAGACGCTTTAATTCTATCAAAATAGAGCTGCTATATTCCAAAGCCTTGCAAGAAGAAGAAGAAGAAGAAGAAGAAGAAGAAGAAGAAGAAGAAGAAGAAGAAGAAGAAGAAGAAGAAGAAGAAGA
>JANHFL010004275.1:6541-17498 GCA_032468155.1 Oxyrhabdium leporinum
TCCCCATGTGCCCAGTTTTGGCTCCCGGGTAAGTGCAGGGAGGCCCACTAGGCCCAAAATGGGCCATTGGGGGTGTGGCACGGCATCCCCGTGCCCCGTTTTGGCTCCCAGATGGCCTTGGAGAAGGCCACAGGATGAAATGGGGCACAGGGGAGTGTGCCATGGGCCCCGTGCCTATTTTTCCCGCCAGGAGGCTGCAGGAAGGCCCACTAGGCCTAAAACAGGGCATGGGGGTGTGGCACGGTCCCCCCGCAGCCCGTTTTTGCTCCCAGGAAGCTGTAGGGAGGCCTACTAGGCCCAAAATGGGGTGTGGGGTGGCCATGCCCACCCAGTCACATGACCAATAAGCCACACCCACCAATCCACACCCACAGAACTGGTAGTAAAAAAAATTGAATCCCACCATTGGGTAGAAGCCAGGTTTTAAGTGCTCTCCAGGAGGATAAGGGGTTAGTAGCCTCTCAGATTTCAGTGGGAAAGGTGTTCTGTAGTGCAGAAGCTGCAATAGAAAAGGCACTTCTATTATTAAAGGTGGATAGATATGTTTATGATCTTAATACATTATTTATCTGGATATCAGAGCTCATCTTTAGTTTTGTATCAGGAAATTTTTATTTGGATTTTCTACTTGTGCCCAAGCATTGTTCAGCTTCTTTGACCACAAAACTGGTATGACCTCAGTTGACCCCCAGCACACATTTCCAAACTTTGAGACTTCTGTATATTTCCTCCTAAAATAAATGAACAAGCTGTAACAAATGGATGAGACTCCATAGCATTATATTGTAAAGCTGGATGTTATCCATAAAGAGATGATACACAGAAGGCCAGAATGATTTAGGAGTTGCTAGATCTGGGTAGAATGGCTTTTAAAAAATATTCACTGAAGTTTTAGAAAAAGAAAATGAATGGACAGGTATTCCAGATAACCTCCAGATATTCACACACAATCTTTGGTTCCGTCCTAACTCAATAAATGCAAAGACAAGACATGAGAATTGGCCTGAACTTCTTTTCCCCTTTGAAAGACAGGTTGAATGAGAACAGTAGAAAAAAATGATAATTTATTTGGTTATCATTAAGGATGAAATCTCAAAAAAAGTGTTTCCTAGTTTGAGGCACTTTCTTGATGAAAGCAGTAGTTTTAGTAAACTTTATGCCTGGATGTTTTCTGAGCACTACTGAAAACTTGCATCCTTGGAATAAAGTTTTCCAAATACAAAGTAAGTTTGATAAAAAGAGGTTGAGAGAGGGAAGACAAGTAGACATTCCAAGTGATACTGATGGTCATAAAGCATCATACAAATTTTAGACTGTGCTTCCTAACAGAATTGCATTTGACAAACTGGTTTTAGTGAAATGGCTTTATCTTCTGAATCACTGAATGAAAAAAGATGTATTTGGTCCATACCAAGTGTCCATGACACTTAGACCTTTCCGATAGCTCTAAATAAATACATCTGAAATATTCATAGCTGTTCTGATTTTTTTTTACTACCACAAATGAATTGCTTCTAGGGTAAACACATACATACACACGGTTATGGATTCAGTTTAATGGAGCATGATTGAGTTTAATAGACAAAAATAATGCTTTTCTGTACTGATGCTTCAATGTATACTTTTCCACTCTTCATTTTATGCCACGTTTGGTAAAATCCTGACATATGACAAGTCACTCTTCCTATTTTCTTATGAAGAACAAGTTCCTGTATGATTTCTTTTTCTTTTTTTGGAGGGGAGGTGTACTATAGTTGAACTCATTAATATCTTTTTAAAGTGGCTCTCCAAGCTTTTGGATTAAGATGTCAAGCACATTCACAAATGCTTCTTTCTGGCTGACAGTTTCATTGTCAGTAAAATTACTGTTTGCCACTGCTTTCCAGAATGAGTGGCAAGGGTCAATTTAAAGAGCAGGATTCAAACTACAAGAGTGGTAAAACAATTATGTCCTTACAGGCTCATTATAATATCATCATAGAATCCATTTCTCATTTTTCATAAATTATGTAAATTTCATCTTTGACTTGTAAGATACTGATCAGCATTGGCTACCTTTCCTATTGTCTTTTCTGGGTAGTGGGAAAAGTAAGACATGCTAAATATACTTATGTATATAAGAACTTTCTCTGCCAGTAACCTTCTATTCATCACAGATACCTTTTTATATTCCTGGTCCTGAATAATTGAATTATTTAGAACTTTGTGCAACTTATTTGGAACTTTAATTAATAATATGGATAATATTCTTTCTGAATGAAATGAAGACAACAGTGTTAAACTATGGGTTAAACTCTGGGAAAATGTGACATGTAAGGTAAATTTAATTACCTTTTTCAACTATGAGGCCATTCACATGGCATACATATTTCTAATTGGTCAACAAACGACATATAGCACCTGTTTGGTAATCAGACATCCATGACTATGAATAGGGAATGTTCTTTAAAATGAGTAATCAGTGCTAGGAACTTCTTGTAGAAGGAAAGATGAGAGGGAAAAGATTTCCCTGATCGTATTCTTCTTTCGTTATTGGAGTCTTATTATCCAATATTAACATCTAAGATGCATGCATTTTAAACTTTTGTGTTATCACAGGTGGGTTTTAAATACACATTAGGTTTAATCATATAAGGTTCAGTATGATGGAAACCCAGTTTCAAACGCCATGCTTAATAAGAATGATAGACACAGTACATACAATGAACAAGGCCTTCACAGTGATGGTTCTTAGATTACAGAAGACTTTCACCTGAACAATTCTTTGGATTCCTTCTTCTGAAGCTGACATACAGGAAGAATATAATATTGTTTATTGAGTGGTAATTGAATGTTTGCTCTTCTTATTTAGTCTGATGTTTTCAAAAGTAGAGTTCATAGGGTTCCATTGTGCACCCATTTCTAGATTGGGAGGCTCTGTTTTTAGTCAATCATGCCCTTGTGGCCTTCTATCTTGACTATTGCAATACATTTTATATGAAATTGTCCTGGAAAGCATTCAGAAGCTGCAGCTGATGCAAATGTGTCCAAACTACTAGGTGAATTCATCCATTGTCATGGAGAGAGAAATAATCAATATGCTGATGATAACAACTTTATATCTCTGCCTCTAGCAAATTACATGTTGATGTCCGGTTTCAGTATCTGGAAGTTTGTAGGCAATTGTATGGGTAATGACAGGATTCAGCTCAACCCTGACAAGACTGGTTCCAGGGATTTACCAGCTCTTGTTCTGGAAGGAGAGTCACTACCCCAAACTAATCCATTGCAAAATCTAGGAGTCTTTCTGGACTTGTAACTCCTGTCTCAGTAGCAGATGGCAGCTGCGGCCATGAGAGTCTTTGCACAGTTGTGCATTGTGCACCCATTTCTAGATTGAGAGGCTCTGTTCTCAGTAAGTCATGCCCTTGTGGCCTTCCATCTTGACTATTGCAATACATATTATATGAAATTGTCCTGGAAAGCATTCAGAAGCTGCAGCTGACGCAAATGTGGCAATGCAGTGTACTCTCAAGCAGTGTGTGTTCTACCTCTGCTCTATGAGCTGCATTGGCAAGTAGTATGCTTCCAGGTGAATTCACGGCTTTGGGAATGACCTATAAGAATGTGTCATGGGGATGGCATGGGGATATATACATGCCTCTCCTCAGTTGCATCTACCATTCCACCCCATCAGAGCTAGCAAGAGAGGCATGCTATAGGGATGTCATTTGGTGGAACCCTGGAAGAGACTCTTTTTGTACTGTGGCAGGCATGGCACCCTTTGGATCATCAATCCTCAATAACTTAGATAGGCCCTGACCTTTTTGGTTTATAGGAATGTCCTAAAGATATGGCTGGGCCACCTCGCTTGGGGGTCCAATAGAAGCGATGAACTTTTTCAACAGTTATATTGAATTTGATGCATTGATTGTATTGAACTGTTGATTGTGATGATGGTCTATGATAAACTGAGTTTTTAATAGTGGTTTAAGTATAGTTATGTTATTTTTATTTACATTTTTATTCTTCTTGCTATTTTTAATTGTTGAGTTTTGCCCAGAGTCGTATATGTGAAATAGTGACTATACAAATTGAATAAATCGAATATTTATTTTGAAGAATTACAACTATGGTCTAATCAGAGGCTGGAAGGTGGCATAAATGTATCTTACTAAATAAATAAGCAACCAAATTACATTATTGTTCCTTATGGTAGAAATGGAGTAGAAGAATAGTAGAATAGTAGATTTTTTTTAAAAAAAAAACTTCAATCAAAAAGTCACAAAATCATAATTATTCATAAGTTGCCAGTTCTTTAAGAATTTAAGTTAACTATAAATTTAAAAAGCTATTAGAATTTTCTGCTTTTTTGTTTTAAAAAAGTGCTGTCACAATGAAAGAAGAAATGTTAACCTTCCATAAGCTAATACCCTGTTGTAAACTGTACACTATTATATTGATATTTGTATTGTCTTCTCCCCTCCCCCCACCCAGTTTTTTGTCTTTCTTTGCTTTTTTTTCCACAAACAAATGCAAGGATTTCTACGAGTGACATTCATTCCTGCTTGTTGTTTATTTACCTTTCTACTTTATATCCTAAAGGATATCCATACATAAATCCCCGTAGAAACCAGTATAAATATAGATTCAGGTACCAGTGAGAAATAAATGATCTGCTCGATTTACAGCCCTACAATACTAACATAAATCCTTAATACCCTAAACCAGTATGAGCTGGATAGCAATAATATGCTTTTATTTATTTTGCATTCATATGCAACAACACATGTATAATTGCATCTATAATTTAAATTTTTAATACTGATTAACTGTTTAATTGCAATATTGGAAAACTTGTCATGATATCATTACAGTTGATTCATTTAATTTTCCTCTCTCATTCTTGCTTGTTCTTGGCATTTCTATTCCAGCCATGAACACTTGTGTGTATATTCATAGTACATCTGGTACAGTGCTATTGACAGCAACATCACTCCACAGGGAATGAACTTGCCATCTGTATGACACACTCAGTATCTAATAGTTTAAGAACCAGAGAGTTACAACTATCTGAGAAACTAAGTTTTCCACGTTGTTAAGCTGCTGGCTTGTGATCCATTTTTTACTAGCTTAATATTCATGATAAAGCATATCTACAGCTGTGTATTTCATCCAGCATGTAGCATAACAAGGGTGAATAAAATATTTAGAATTTATTTGTTTGTTGCTGAGGGCTCTTTTTATGACATCTATTAGCTGCAGTCAAAAGTAAAAGAGAAAAGTTTCAGTTAGGAGCCAAATGGTACAAAATCCTTTGATAAAAGACCGGGAATGACAATCTCCCCCCCCCACCAAAAAAAAGAAAAAAAGAAAAGAAAAAAGAAAAGAAAAAGAAAAAAGAGAAATAGGCAAAAAGATGTTTAACACTGTTCTTAAATATTCAATTTTCCCTTTAAACTAACATAATTAAGAGAGTGAACTTGCCTTTGCACTATATGGAAAATGTCACGTTGAAACTGGAACTATATTTTTACCTTAAAGAATTACAAAGAATTATAACAAGAGTTTAAAAATTGGCTTTAATTGGCTTTATAGTCAAATTTATGCTGATCAAAATCTGTAAGCATAAGCCCAGAAATTATTTTAGAATTCTTTATTTGTGAACTTGCTGCCATTATTTTTCTTTAGAAAACAGTCAGATTTTATTTATGATCTAAGGCATAATGAATTTCATTGTATATATGATGAGTTGCCATATGGGCAAATTATCTGCAAAACAATATTAGGTATTGCTTTTAATGCATTCACTAACTGATTTCAGTTGGACTTAATTCTTTATATATTACTTTGGATTATACACCTAATAAAGTAAATTTGTCTTTACTAGAACAAAATAAACATTAATTTAAAATATAGACCTTATACTAGAAACTGTTTTTTTCAAATATCTTGAGTAATTTGTCACAAAGATTTGTAAATATACAATAATGCAGACAGTATGTAAATTCACAACATTTCTCTAAATTCAAGGAAAAATAAACCCTGTAAAAAGATGCAGGGCAAAGGATTAACTCCTTGACTCCTGCATATGTTAGCTTCATCTGATCACTTCTCCCTTGAAATAGAGGAAAATAATAAAAACCCAAAATATCAAGCGGTTCTGAATAAACATTGGAAATTAGATTCTAGGAATTCCAACTAAGTTATCATAAGTCAAACTTAAAAGCATAAAGCCAGACCCACACATGAAGAATTCAATTAGCTGCTTTATTGCTCAAGCCTATACACAGGAATCTTCTCAGATGATGCATCTGGGTGAGACTAGATAAAATTCAATGGCATTCAAGGGGAATAGTCAGACTTTGCCCTCTTGTGCCCATCTAGGAATTCCAGACTAATTCCCTGTTTGACTTGTCCCCCGGGCTTGGCAGGCTCTCTCCTAATGACCAATATAAATATAAGGTTTTATTGTGGTGGTGTAGTGGTTAGAATGCAGTACTGCAGACTACTTCTGCTGACTGCTGGCTGCCAGCAGTTTGGCATTTCAGTTCTCACCAACTCAAGGTTGACTCATCCTTCCATCGTTATGAGCTTGGTAAAATGAGAACCCAGATTGTTGGTGGGCAATATGCTGACTCTATAAAACCACTTAGAAAGTGCTGTAAAGTACTGTGAAGTAGTATATAAGTCTAGCTGTTATTGCTATTGCTTTCACAGAATAATAAATTCTATTTTAGCAATCTGTTCAGCAGCTCCATAAACAGTCTCTTAATATCAGAAAGACTGGTAATTTATAGTCTCAGATCAATATAAGATTACAACATCATTAATAAAAGTATTTATAACAGATGCATTTTGAAATGCAACTACTATTTGAACTTGAATTAAAATATATAAATTCAGTAAGAAATATATGCTGGGTTTCTTAATCTTCATAACTTTCATTGTTTTGCATAGTTATTTGTTCATCTTTAATTTTCTCTCTTTTTTTTTCAAGCAATAAACAAATATATGTGTTTTCTTTTATTAAGAGAATGACCCTAAACCAAAGTCAACCATTTATAGATTTCCATTTACCTGAAGATTTTCTTGCCAAGAATGCTAAATGTAGCAAAAATGGTATTATGAGCAAAGTGGTGACATATTCTTGCCATTAGGGCCTAATCAGTGTTATTTTGTGTTAAATGTTCACCACTGTACAGTCATCTCATTTGTACTTGGATTGTCATCTG
The DNA here is from genome assembly GCA_032468155.1 of Oxyrhabdium leporinum. NCBI lineage: Eukaryota > Metazoa > Chordata > Lepidosauria > Squamata > Cyclocoridae > Oxyrhabdium > Oxyrhabdium leporinum. The sequence continues at coordinate 13,756 of JANHFL010004275.1, forward strand.
AAAAGAACAGGAAGCATCACCGTACTGCTGTTAGAAGAGAAATGAAGGACCAGACTTGGATGAATACTAAGTGTTCTTTCAGTTTGTTAATGTGAAGGACAGTTGAGAAGTCATGGTCTATCTTCCCTGCTAAACATATAAAATGTCATGTGGGGCTAACCCCCCTTCATTTCTTTCTTCCAGTCTTTCAGACTTCAGCAATGGCAAGAGATAGAGAATAAAATTGACTTATCTTGTAATTTGATGGGGTCAGTGTTAACGTGAATATGCTTGTATTAATTCAGCCTTGAATAGGCTATGCCATTTTTTTCAGAGTACATTATTAACACTTCTGATCTGTCGGTTGCAAACATGTTTAAGGACAAATTGCTGGAAATATTTTGAAATAACAACCTGGATTTCTTCTGATATCTTCCCTGAGCATAAATAGGGTAAAACAAGCATCTGCAACATAGCACTCCAGACTTAGCAATTGTTGATAAGAAAGAAAGTATGGGCAGTGAATGTGGAAATACCCAAAGACAGCAGAATAGAAGAAAAAGAAATGGAGAAAATAATAAAATACAAAACCTGCAAGTAAAAATAGAACAACTGTGACAAAAAAGCAAAGATAGTACAGCTACCCCAAAACATTTGGAGCACTTGAACACCATCAGCATTGACAGAATCATCTTCAGTCAATTGCAAAAGGCAATTTTACTTGGAACAGCTTACATTCTGTGACAATACCTTTAACCATTAAACATCAACCCCTCGGTTACCCAAGTCCTTGGATAGAATTTGATAGATGGACAAAAATGCAAATCTGGCTGACTGTATGAACACCATAACTGTTTATGTCAGTATTTCCCAACTGTAGCAGTTTTAAGATGTCTGGACTTTAACCTCCAGAATTCTCCTGGAAGTTGAAGTTGAAGAGTTGAAGGCCATACATCTTAAAGTAGCTGAGGTTCAGAATCACTGTAGTATGTGAATTAAGACAGAAAAGGTATTTGATCTTATTCTATCTCTGCAGATATTTAAAGAGTGTTATCGTGTCTGCCTTGGTTTTGTCTTCTCAAGTTGAGAAGACAAAACCAAGGCGGACATGATAACACTCTTAATTTCTAGCCTTTTGATCATCCTCATTGACTTTTTCTGAATCTATTTGAATTGTTCTGTTTCAATTATGGCCAACTATGTTATGATGGTGGCAAAGAGAAGACAGCTTTCTTTCTCAGTAGTAGTTTCTCTGTTTTTTTCTAGCCCATTCAAATCAATTTCACTAGTTCCTTCTCTAAATAGATCCTATATGGGTTGTGCTATACATATAGGGCTTAGATTTTTTTTTTAAAAAAATTGAACATGTGGATTTCTGGATTTATCTCCTAGCTGCCACTCTATTTTCCTGGTGCTGCCTAAGAGAGAGTGTATTGCATTACTGCATGGCAGAGCCTGTCCTTTTCATATGATGAAGCCAATTATGTAGAAAAGTGTGATTCTCTTTCCCTGGATGTATTTAAACAGGGCTAGACTACCATCTGTCAGGCTTACTTTAATTTAGATTTCCATACTGAGCAGGGTGTTGGATCTGATGGCCTTAAATAACCCCTTCCAATTCAGTGCTTCTGTGAATGAGTTTGGAATATATCCGGAAAATTAATCTAAATGCAGAAAGCTGTTTCAGCATACAACCTGAGCTTCTCTGGGGTATGCTCAGAGCCGCTAAAGGGTTGATTACTCCCTTTCAGCCACAAGGGGATCAGTCCTATGAAAGTAAATAATCAGTTTCGTGTGTGGACTGATTTTGGTTTCTTACTGAATGTCCTTTTTTAATGGAACAACATGGTTAAGGTGCTTATCCTTTTGATGGTTAATAGAATCAGCCTTGTTTTCTGCATCAGAAGATTGCAAGCTTGGCTCTTTTTTAATGCAACTCTCAAGACAGTTAATGTTAGCTGGCATTCCTATCTATAAGCTGGTATTTAAATAAGTCTTTAGAAGTTTCTGTTGTAACATGCTTCATTTAGACCGGGGGTCAGCAACCTGAGGCTCTGGAGCTGCATGCTGCTCTTTGGGCCCTCTGCTGTGGTTCCCTGTCCTCCTCCCTTGTTGGCAGGGCAAAGAGAAAGAAGGGGGGTGGCATGGGGAAGTGCTCCCTTCCCCCACCAAGCACCAGTACAACAGCCCAGCGGGAAGGGGAGAGAGCCCGGCAAAAGCACCCCATTGGCGAGTTGGACGGCGGAGAGACATGGCCTGGCTCTCACAATGGGATGCTGGGATGCTGGGGTGCTGTTCAGAACCTCTAGACGCGAGCTGCCACCATTGAAATGCACCGCTTTCTGTTGCCTGTTTCTTCCCTGATCTCAGCTCTTTTGGTCCAGTGAGAGCTATGTTTCTTCTCTCTTTCTTTTCCTATGCCTTCCCTGGGCAGCAATGCAACCAGGCCTGGAGGAACACAGAAAGTTGTGGGCAGTGCCAGAGGATCAGAAGACGTGCTTTGACATTGCCCCAACACGCATTTCTTCTGTCCCGAAGTAGGATTGAGTGGGCAGAAGGGAGCAGAAGAAGGAGGAAGGGTAGGAGAGAAGCTGGGTGCTTTGGCATGAGGTGATGTACTGGGTACAGGAACCAACAGGTTCCTGGGTACAGGAACCAACGCTGTCCATGGCCCTGGTGCACTGCTCACTTACATGGGCTGGCCTTATTGTTTGGAGCTGAATGGAGCCTTTAACTGAGTGAGGAAGCATTGTGGGGCCAGGCACTTCACACCCGCATCCAGCCTGCCAGAGTTCGCTGCACTGGGGCAGGAATGAGACCCTGTCCAGTGGAGCCTGCTGCTGCTTGGGTGTGAAGGACGACAAGGGGAAGGAGAAAAACAGTGAGGCTTTGCGCCAGCTGGCCAGGCAGGGAGCAAGTCAGGAAGTGCTGGCTGGCTAGTTGGGGAGGGGGCAATCATTAGGTGGCTGCGCCTGCTTCAGTGGGGAGGAAGAGGAGAAAAATGACTCCTGTCCCCGGCCCCCTGCCCTCTTCCCCAACCACCACTGCCAGCAGCTTAAATGCTCCAACTAAAGCAGGGATTTCATGCTCTCTCTCTCATAAAGCACACACACACACACACACAGAGTTTGGAGAGTCTCCCCTCCTCTCTCTCTCTCTCTCTCTCTGCAGTGGCAGTTGTGACACTTCAGTGCCTGTCTGGCAGGGCGCTCAGGTAACCAGGTGTGGGATGTGGGAGAGCAGCTCTGCACCCCCTGCCTTGCTTCATGCTCCACACCCTACCATGTAGCTGCTCAGGCAGCTCCTGATACCCGCTCCACTGCCGGAAGCTTGGCAGATCGCTCTCTCTCCCACACATACACACAAACAGGAAGAGTTAGGACAGCCCCCCTCCCCCCCTCTCTCTCCATTTGCATTCAAGCTCCATGGGACAACAAGGTCTCGTTAAGTAGTTAAGTGGAAAGTAGAAAAGAGGAAAGTAGGAAAGAGACGACCAGAAAATACTTTTCGCACTGAGAATGAAAGTTTCTGGGTCCCTAACACTCTGAAAAAGAGGATCGTGCCTGAATCTGCGTGATATTATAGCACCCAGGAGCATCCATTCTCAGCATGAAAAGCATTTGCCAGCCAAATCTCCTCTTCCTTCCTCAGAGGCAAAGAAACAGAGAAACAAAGAGAGGAGACAGATGTTTGCAAGGTGAGTCCTTGTGGCAGGAAGGGAGGGAGAAGCATGAGGTATCTTAGTGGGTCAGGGAGGGTTTGAG
>JANHFL010004275.1:58307-72996 GCA_032468155.1 Oxyrhabdium leporinum
AAAAAAGTAGAGTTGAGATTATTGGGTGGGTCGTGTTTTCTGAGAAACATGGTACATATCACATATGAATTAAATTTTAATGTACTATTGTTAAGTTCATTAAAACAGTTTAGGAATTCTAGTACTCCCAGAGTACTAGTAGTAGTTCAATTTGAATAATCTGGAATTGTTTTTGTTTTTCTCCTACCATCTCCAGTCCCTGTCATCCCTTGTGGAAAGAGCAGAAGGCTTCTCAGAAGCATTGTCTTTACAGCAAACTTTGGAACAGTGCAGACTCCATCAAGAAATCATGTTTGTCTCTGAAGTTAAAAAAGAGAATAAAAACGATGTCAAAAACCTTACATCACAAGTGGAAGTTATACCTTCACAAACTGCTATCAGTAATTCTGTTCTACTCAAAATAAAGAGACCATCATGTTCTCCACAGAGACGCTATCCACTCAGACAAAGAAAACTTAGTCATGATACATGAACACTTTTTGAAGAGATCATTGCATAGCCTTTCAGTTTTTCTGATTTTTTTTGTTTATATAGCATCCCTTAGTGATCCCTTGGAATCCATATAACCAAACAAATTTTGTTTGATAGTAATGAAGTTCTATACTGGATCCCTTTATATAGCTACTCTGTAAAATACTTAAGCATATTATTAAATTTGAACATGTTTCTTTGAAACTAAATGTGCCTACAGTATATTACATCAGAATGATCTTCTACAAGGACTTTGACTTGTTTATGAATGCTTTAATGCTTAATTGCTTTAATGGTAATTTGTCCAAACGTTAGGTAAGAGCATTATCTATGTTCTTGATCCATTAAATTGTACATTTCCATAGCAAAGATTCTTGCTGAGTGGAACTTTAAAAGAACTATGAGCACAGCATCTGCAACTGGAGTTTCAGAGAAGAACTGAAATTCTTTAGATGCACATAGAGGGGTATCTAGTTCCCTGTATCTATTTGTGGATTTCTAGATCAGTCTAATTTTTTAATGAACTCAACTTCTATATATGTTCATTGTAGCTATAGTCTGGTGTTAAAAGTAAAGTATTTAGCTGCAGATTTTGTCTTCACTACAGTCTAAAAACTAATGAGGAAAAAGTGTTTGGTGCTAATATACAGGTAGTCATTGACTTACAACAGTTCATTTAGTGACCGTTCAAAGTTACAACAGCACTGACAATGACTTGTGACCATTTTTCACATTACTGTTGCTCACATGATCAAAATTTGGATGTTGGCAACTAGTTCACATTTATGACAGTTGCAGTGTCCTAAGATCCTGTGATCACCTTTTGTGACCTTTGGACAAACAAAGTCAAGGGGGAAGCCAGATTCATTTAACAACGTTACTGACTGAAATCTGCAATGATTCACTTAACAACTGTAGCAAGAAAGATTGCAATATAGGGCAAAGCTCACTTAACAAATGTCTCACTTAGCAACATAAATTTTGGGTTCAATTGTGGTCGTAAGTCAAAGACTACCTGTACCTGCTCTTTCCTGCATTCCGTTTTCCCGGAGCCATGACAAGTCTTCTGGGAATTTGATGGGGGGCTGGGAGTACGATGTACTTCCACATCACCATTTAGTAAATATTCAAGTTGCAAAGAAATACCAAGTTTTGTGCTCCCAAGAAACTATCAATAGTGGATGTTTTGTTTTATTTTCCTGATTTCCATGGCATGTAAATTAAAAGAGGGCTAATTGAATTGGCCTTCAATCTACACCTCAGGAAGATATAGTAATTGTAACATTACTAATCTATATATTACTTAAAAACCACTTTGCCCATAATATAGCTGCACAGTTCTAGTAAATTAATTTTATAATAAGGTGTTTTCAGTTGAAATTGGTTTTAAATTTGTATTGTGAAAAGTAAAAGTATTTTTTAATAGTTGATCTTTGAATATTTAAATATCCTTTTTTTAAATCACATTAGACTCTAATTTGAATTGCATACAGTAAGCAAGCGATGTGATAGATTCTAATAGGCTTGCTTATGCAGTATATATTCAAGGAGAGCTAGACAGGAGCAATTCTGGACTGGGAATTATTGCAGTTGTGTTGTAAATTACCAGTATTGTCCCTTAATTTTTTTAAAACTCAATTCCTCCAGGATTTCTGAACTCCAAATGCCTTTTCATTTTATAATTGTAATTATAAATTTTCAAAATCAACGTTATACCATTTTCTCTTTTTTATTAAATTTACTGCAAATATAATGTTTCTGAAAGATGAGAGCGAGATAGTGTTTAAGGTACCAGGCTAGAAACCTAGGAGACTGTGAATTCTAATTTTACTTTAGCTATTAAAGCCAGCTTGCTGACTTTGGGCCTCTCTCAGCTTTTGACGTCATGCTGAGGTAAGAAGTCATTCAGTCAATTCTGTTACAGCCAATGAATCAACATTTAGTTGACTCCCCCCCCCCCCAAAAGACAGCATTCTGAATCAGCAGGAGGGTTTTTTTTTCCTTGGCAGACAGCTGGGTTGACTGCCAAAGCTGGCTCTTTGGCAGCAAGGCTTCCCAGATTTGAATGGGAGCTACTAGGAATGGCCCAAGATGATCTTCAGATGGCTGTGGACCTACCTGAGAAGAGGACCTAGAAGGTTGCAGTTTTCAGTGGAAGTGGCTGAAGGGCTGGGCCACCATCTTTTCTTCCAGCTGCCTGTTGTCTTAAGAACGTCTGGGTTTTAATAGCACGTTTTGATGTTTTCTTTTGATTTCTACTTTTAAATGTTAATCAACTGGTTGAATGCTGATCTAATTTAGTCCTCTGCTGGATCTTAAAGTGTTTTTTTTTAATGTTCTTTTTATTGTTTTATTAGTTGTTACCACTTCCGCTTCCTCCACAGCAGACTAGGTAGTGAAAAAGATCTGATTTGTATCAAACTTTCATTATAGGGATTACATACTTTTGTAATATTTTTTTAAAGGTCTGGTCTTATTTATTTTTTTTTAATTTTTGATGAAAATCTCTTTTTATGCTGGGGAAGTTCTTTTCTGTTTTTCAAGGCTAATTGGCAATGGTGCTTTTCCTGTCAGAGGAGCTTTTTATAATTCGCTCTAAAAGTTCAGCTGCAAAAGTTTAACTACTGAAGTATCCTGGATGATATCAAAATATAGTCAAAATGCAAACAATATATCAAGAAAAAGCTTTTGGGAACAGTTGGAAAAAATAATACTTTTTAATTTACAAGCTCAATTTGAATATTTGGATAAAAAGCTTGATAAAATAACTGATTTTCAACCACCTTGAAGAAGATGACTAAATGCAAGTAACAGCAGTTGCAACCAGATGGATTGGAATGTAATTACTGCCAGCAGACCTGAAGAAAAGATTTGGAAAACATAAGTTGGTTAGAGGTATGGATTTTAAAGACAGATTGGATAGAATTGTCCAGGGATGAACTTAATTTTCTCAAAAAGATTGATGGAGATTGGAGAATGAATTTATTATATTCAATCGGAAAACAAATGTTAAGAGATGTTGAATTACAACTTACAGAAGACTCTGAACAGCAAATGCTGTGGCGATGCACACAACAAAGACATGACTTCGGGGAATAAAATCCAACTAATAGGAAAAATCCTGATTAATAACTTAAGGAAAAACATTAAGAATCAATCGAGGATATTTGATCCTGTCAGACCAGAGATGATAATTGTGGTGATTTATGGAGATCAGAAGCCGTTGTGGACTTCCTGCTAAACTTTTAAGTGCGGGTTTTGAAGTTTAATTTAGCTGTTGGTTTTACCAGTTAACTATGTTTCCACGTAGTAAATAGATAAAAGGCCAAGTGGGTTGGGTAAACAGTGTTGTAGAAATTTATAAATTGTGTGCCTGCTTCGCAAGGGCGGAGGAGGTATAATCTTTGAAATATATTTATCAGTATTCGTGCGGGAACAATTTACATATGTCTGTTTTTGGGAGGGTTTCCTTTAAATGCACAGTTTTGTGTAGACTTACCTAGTTTTGTCTTGTATTTGTATTTTTTCATTTTCTGGAGTTTGTATTTTAATGTTTTGGATCAAATAAAAATATAAAAAGGGTCAAAAGATCGGTTGATAAAAAAATGAAAAGAATTCATTATTTCTTGAAGAAAATGGCAAAAATACATGTAGCAAATATATTGCTTTTAGTTTTTAAAACTTCTGGTGATTTATTCTTTTCAAAACAGCTTAAGAGTTCAGAATTCAAGTATAAGTAAGTTATCATAAGAGAACTGAGCTATGTAATCAAGTTTAATGAATATGTTTTCCAAAATTATTTAATAAAAATACAATATAGTTGCCAGCTTAGCTACCCTGGCACCTATGAATATAGGTTTCTCAAAAAGGGGATTTTCCATTAATTTTAAACAATAGGTTTGTTACAAGGGTCTACTGATCAAAGGATGAAAGAAAGGAAATCTATACCAAACTGGTTCTTTCACAGCTGCAAAATGGACTGTAAAATATTTCAACCATTAAAACATCTCAAGACTAGAATTAGAATTAGAACACAACAGAACACAACAGAATAGAATAGAAAACAGAACAGAATAGAATAGAATAGCTTTATTGGCTGAGTGTGATAGACATGCAAAGAATTTGTGTCCAGTGCATATTATATCAAAGTAGTAATAATGATTATACCAATAAAGGTAATGGAACAGTTGAAAAGGATAAAAGTAATACAGCCAAACTACATGGTTAAATAGACTTAAGGCAGTTCTGTGGGAATTAGGTGTTCAGTAGAGTGATGGCACAAAGAAAAAAAACCTGTCTAGTTGTTTTGGCATGCAATGGTCTATAGCAGTGTCCCAAGGGAAGGATTTGAAATGTGTTAAGTCCAGGATGTGAGGGGTCTGTAGATATTTTCTCAGCCCTCTTTCTGACCTGTCCAGTATACAGGTCCTAATGGAAAGCAGGTTGGTTGCAATAGGTTTTTCTGCGGTCCTAAGTATCTATGGAGATTCTCAGTAATCCAGGTCATGGTTGCCCCAAAGGTGCTTTTTTCAACTGGATTTTCTAGTTTTTCTTTGAAGATGTTTCGCTTCAATATTTACAATCAGTTCATAAACGCATGGCACAACATAGAACAAACCTGTCAGGACTAGATTCAGCAGTCCATCTGCATTTAAAAGCAAACTCCATATTTTGGACGGAGAAGACCACTGGTTTGAAAGAGGTGTCAGAGAGGCTATCTGTCAAAACTGAACAGCCCTCTCTCAACAGAGGGACAGAGATATGACATCATCTATCCCCAGTCTACAATACAGTCCTTTCAACAGTTCCAAGAAGGCTCCACATCCATTTGCACCACTCAGGTGACCCTGATGACACATAAACCTCCAGGTGGCCTTAACAACTCACTAAAAGAATGCAAATGACCAGCCGGCTGCAAGGACTATAAATCCTTCCATTCCCCACCACCCAGTCAGAGCTGAAGAAGTGAGGATGAGAAGTGAAACGTCTTCAGAGAAAAACCAGAAAGTTTTCTTGTGGTGACACCCAAAGGGACAGCTTCGTAGAGAGACTTTTTTATATTTATTCCAAACTCTTAGTATGGCAACAAGATGCCATAACAAGATGGTTATTAAAATCAACATTAACTTTACTTTTATCAAACCACAAGTAGCCGTGCCATCCAAATCTTAATTCATGGTCCTCTAGTTTGAGTAATCTCTTATTTTGGAGACTCACCCATTCTTTTGGCCAGGTCAAATAGTATGCATCAAAATACAATTTCATATCTGGTAGACCCAAACCCCCTCTTTCTTTAGCATCTTGCAATAGCTTATATCTAATTTGTGTTTTTTCCCCCTTGCCATGTGAATTTAGAAATATCCTTCTTCCATTGTTTAAATGGATTATCAGTTGTGTGTATTGGTAACATCTGAAATAAAAAAAAGCATCTTTCGTAAGATATTCATCTTGATTACAGAGATTCTACCCAATAGTGATAAATGCAGTTTATCTCATCTTTGTAAATCATGTTTAATATCCAAAGAGGGACATAGTTATTTTGAAACATTGTTTTTATTTCTCAACATAACCCCTAAGTGTTTCACCTTTTTCTCAACCCTAAAACCTGACTTTTTATTCAATATATCACTATCCTGAGAAGGCATATTCTTAAGTCATTTTTAAGAAAAGAAATGGTGGCAAAGCCAGACTCGCTGACGTATGGTAAAATTTTATCTATCAACTCTGGTGACCCAGTATTAAAGCCGAGGGAAGAACTTCAATCAGAAGGTTATATTTGCCATTGGTTCACTGATCAACAACTGAAAGAAAGGTTTAAACTGGATAAAAAGTGTTATGGATTTGACTTTGTTAAAAATGAATTGGAAATTTCATTAAGTGGTAATGATGAACACATTATTGCTAAGATCTATAAAATGTTATTGAAATTTAATTTGGAAAATGAACATGTAAAACATTGCATGATTCAGTGGGCAAGGAATTTTGGACATAATGTGATGCTTGAACAATGGGAAAATAAGTGGATGAATGTACATTAAATTATAATCTAAAAGAAAATTTCTATAAGATGATGTATCATTGGTATTTAACACCAGATAAGTTATCTAAGATGTATAAAGGTATGTCAAATGAATGTTGGAAGTGTAAAAGTAAAGAAGGGACTTTTTTCATCTATGGTGGATGTGTGATAAAGCAAAAATAAAAAATAAAATAAAATTGGACTATGGTTCATATTTTAACACAGAAAATTTTGAAAATGGAGATAATAATTAAACAGAACTTTTTCTTTGGGCCTAATGGAAAAAGAACTGGAGAAAAAATGGAACTGGAATATTGTTACTATATATGTTGCCAGCAGCAAGACTATTGTATGCACAAAAATGGAAGGACACTTTGATTCCTACTATGGACGAATGGTTGCAGAAGTTGATAGAGTTGGCTAAATGGCAAAATTGACAATTTTGATTAAAGAAAGGAATAAAGTACTTTTGTTCCACATGGAAACTGCTTCTGAACTTCGTGCTTGAAGTGGAAAAGAATGAAACTTTGATTTTGGGTTTTACTGAGTAGATTAATAGATCTTTATAGAAATGGCTTGTTCATGTTATTATGAAAAAAGCAAAAAGTGGTAATTTGATGCTAATGCCTTATTTTATTGCAGCAGACAGAGTCAGAAGTCAATGCTTCTTTTTCTTTTTCTTATCCTTTGTCACTTCTCTTCCCCCTCTTCCTCCCCACTGTTTTCCTATTTACTTTTGTGTTTTGTATCTATAATATTTTATAACTCAATAAAAATGTTAAACTTCAAATAAACAAAATGTACTTCATAGCTAATTCCACTAAAAAAAAGGAACGTTTCCATCATAAAATCATTAGCTCTAAAACCCATCAATTTAATACATTTCAACAGCATGCCTGGGCAAAAATCAAGATGCGTTATAACCCTGGCATTGAGGCATTTGTCTAAACATCTGAGCTCAAAGTGAGAAGACGGTGTCATATGTGCAGTTTCACACATACTTCTCTCCAATCTCTTTGTATTTAGGTAGGAGATCTTAAGAACACTTCAGTGCTTGAATGCAGACTAAATTGTCAAAGAGATCTAGAACCCCATTGCATTGGGGCTACAAATTCTGGGGTGGCATCCAATGTGGGGACCACATTGAATTTGAGAGTCTAAAGTTGGGCATTTCTGAGTTATGACATATTTTCTATTCTTAAACATCTAGAGATACTAGCACCATTATTCGTGACTATGTATTATTACATTATACTGTAGGCTTTGAATTCAGCTCTTTGTTATGTGACCTGGTCCTACCTAAACTTAGTGAATCTTATTTTCTGGGCAATGGCAAACATGTTTCTTTTTTTTTCATCTACATTCATTCTCTGAAATTAAAATTATTGAAGAGAACACCTATTTATGAACAATTCAATACCCTTCAATTAGAGATTTTAAACTACTAATCTCATACTGGGAAATGAATATGAAAAAGAAAAAAAAAGATCTATTTCTTGTCATTTAGGATCTCTTCTGTTTGAAAGTATGCTGCCTATAAATGAACCTGCAAAATATTGCAAAGAAAAATAGAACCAAATGCAATGAAAATATTTTACTAGTAAATAGCTACATATATTGAAAAAGTAATAAGGCAGTGAGCCTTCTTTGTTTTCACTAGTATGATCTACGTTAAGCACGACAGAGAGAATGTTTCAAAAATTGCAATTCTACCAGCTTCCTTTCAACACTAGAACATAAAGCATTGCTTTGCTCCTCTGTCATTTGCATTAAATTTTCATGTAGGTAATTCACTTCAATGTAGCTTTCCGCTTTATGGTAATACTCCCTCTGTTTATTTTTTCTTTATGGCCCAATGAGTGTTTGGTTTCCTCTATCGTATTTTATGAACTGTTCAGAAAGATCATCCCACTTCATTTCTTTATTCCAGTTTGATATCCTTTCCTTCCCTACAAACAAAGAGAATCCTTCTGAAAAAGGTGACACCCTTCATCGTCAGAGACTATTAATTATAAACAGGCTCCAGTTTGAGATGCAAGCCTACTCTTAGATTACTCAGTGGAATTTCCCAGGACAAAATTGTGCTGAAATACCCAATTATAATCCTGTAAACTGGCATGAATTTCATTGTAGTTAAACATTTGCTGAAAAATGTTTTTCGATGTGTATTGACTGGAGAAATCTGATCCTGATTGGCTTTCTTTGAGCAAATCTTTCCCATTCGATCTATTCTCTTTCTTCCAGAGTAGCCATTATGCATAAAACAAGGGGAGCACTCTTCCCAATCTTATTATTTACAAATACTGCCTCTTAAGGGAATGTTATCATTGAACTGACCACTTCAAAGGGTGGACAAGGGGTAGAATGAAAGTATTCATGAAAGAAAATGATGGAAGAAATTCTGATCTAAGAGATCTAAGATATCCATATTTCCAAATAAAGGTTATGTGGTCATACCACACTAAATTTGATCTTATGTTTAATGTTTAAGCCCTTCATCTTTCTTTACTGAACAAATGCTAAATGTTGTAATATTTTAATTATTAATATATGTCTATATATATAGAGTCAGATACTGATAGATTTGTCAGATGAAATGAAAGGTAGCCTGCATTTTGATTACTGTCTTTTCTAGTAATTTTCTTCCTTTCTTTGGCTTTTATTTTAACCACCTGGTTAAGGTGAACTTTTTAATCTTTCATTTTGCTCTTGAACTTTAAACAAGCAGCAATATCAAACAGAAACTTTATGCTTCTTAGGCGCCTGGAGGAACTCATGTATGATAGTCCATGTTGTAAAACAAATGTTTAAATAGAAAACATTTTTAATGCTGAAAATTAGTATTAATTTTATTTTGGAGAGCATGGAGCTATATTGTAAAACAGAGTTTCATTATGAAATATGATAATAATATTAACAAGAATAATAACAACTAGGGTAATAATAACACCCAAAGAATAACAACAGGAATTACGAATGAACTTTACTTTTTTTACTTTTAGTTGTAAAGATTGAAAAGCCCTATTCAGCACAGAATTAAAGGTATGGTTTTTCAAATCAGTGGGTGACTTTGCTGGATCAAAGCAAACTGTATTGATTCTTGTTCCAAGTCCTAAACAGTCTGGACCACATACTATGACATCATTAGAACAAGCAGTAATGGAGCAGTGTTCAAACTGCCAGTTACATTGTAAAGAGTTGCAATGTTTATCCTGTCCTGCAGTAATAATTTGAGGAGAGGAGAAGACAATTCCAACTCCCACATTAAGGTAATACTTTTAGTGGGAAAATGCAAGGATCACAAGAGTGTATAGAAACTTTCAACAGCTTCAATTCTTCCTGATGATAGGTACTATTTTAGTTATTATTTATTTTGTGCATGTTTTTATTGTTTTAATGTATTTAAAATTATTTAATGTTTTTTTACAATTTTGGAGTTATAAGCCACATAGAGTCCCCTGATTGAATTGGGCAGCTATAGAAAACGAATGAATAACCAAAGTAAAAATAATTTGTGACAACTGAAGAATTGTCTAGTGTCGAGATTGACAAGCTTCTTAGTACTATAATGGTTTCACTGAGAGAATCATTTGTTCCACTATTTCCATTGATTGGAACAAAATATCTAAAATATGTATTTGCAACTATTTTCGCTAGAATAACGCATTTCTGTGTGTCACATATTCTTGCATGATTCAGATCTGCCACAGGATGTGTAAATTAGATAGCATACAGGCCAATAGATTTTTCCTGAATTTCTGATTGTAGTTTTGAATCTGCATTTACTGGTGGAATGTAGGACAAAATTATAATTATTTAAACTAGGCTAGGGATCAACAAGCAATGATTAATACTCCATGTCTGAAAATATAAAGCCTAATGGTACAAATAACCAGACCCACATTTGTAAATTTCAAACTACTTTATTGTTCTATGCCTAGACCAAAGTGTGTGTGTGTGTGTGTGTGTGTAATTGTGTTTATGTAATGAGTTCAGACTAATTCCCTGTTTCATCTGTCCTCATGACCTAGTCAGATGCTCTCCAAATTATCTTTTCACAAAACAGGTTGATTGATAGGTGAACAAGTAGAAAGACAAACATATTAATTTATATAATCTTAAAATAGAAGACCACACAAACAAACAAAAATCAAATCAACAGAAACAAAAATCTGATTTAATCTAATATTTGAGGTGGAGTAGGTGGATGTACTGTACCTATCAGTTACAAGGTTAGGAAGGGTTAGGGTAAAAGACAAGGCTAGTATAAAAGTCTATTCATAAGCAGAATATTTCCTGTGGTACAATGTTATTTGATGATAATAACTACCTTCCACTAAATCAGATACTTTAGCAATTCAGATTTTACCTATAATGATTCTTGTTTTACACTTTTATCTATTTCTTCATACATTTATCTATCTCAAGAAACTTATGATTAAGAAGTCAAGGTATTTCTAGTAAAAAAAAAAACATTTTCCCTCATTCTTCTCCCTTGTTATTGTTACTGTACATAGTGATTAAAGCTTACAATTAAGAGGAATGCTCGTGAGTAATTTTGGAAAAGAAATGGCTAATTCAAAGATACTATGGAAATATGTTCTCTGGCCCATTATATTATTCACTATGTAACACCTAGGTTTACTTGGAAACAAGGAGCCTTCCTCATAGTACACAAATTAACTAGAAGAAAGAAAAGAGGGGAAATGGGACTTAGTTTCATGCCATATGTTTTTTTGGTTGTCAAGTGTTGTAGCTAATTTGAACTGTAGGTAATTTTTAATAAGAGGTTGACAAGAGACAGAATAGTTTTTCAAGAATTATTTAAATAAAATGAATGCTGTAGTCCTTAATCCTTCTTATTGTATAGCTAGTTGCCAAAAGTATCAATATCATGCTTGACTGTGTGACAAATGATGCTGAAGCTAAAACTGTTTGAAATCTTCCCCCAAAATATTAATATAAGCAATAAAGGGTATATATCTATAAGATACAATGTTTGAAAATATCATAGATATATAATGATGAAAGTATTCATCTTGCCAGGAATGAAGGCCTCCTGACTTTTAGGAACAAATTTGGACAAGATTATTGGTAATGTGTAAAGATACTGAAAATCTTTGCTAGAAATGTGAGCAACACAAAGGGACATTTTATGTTTGGTGGACATCTAAAAAAGTCAAAACATTTTGAATATACATAAAATCATTAATTCAATTTTTAAAGTTAAACTGAAACTGAAACCAGAGACTTCCTTTTGTGATACGCAACCAGAAAATAGTCAAGGAAATTTATTCTCACATATGAGAACTGCAGCAATGCTATTGTATGCCCCAAAATGGTTAAGGCTGAATACTATTTATAACAGAGGAATGGCACTGATTAAATTAACCTCTTTGGTTAGATAACAAACAATATTTATATCTATGGTCGACTTGAAGTTTTTACACAAACAAAGAATGCACTAATGAGTGTAGCTTTGATGATGAGAAAAAATATACGATAACAGAAAAAAAAATAGAATAGAATAGCAATAGCAATAGCACTTAGACTTATATACCACTTTACAGCTTACGGTTTACAGAGTCAGCATATTGCCCCCAACAATTTGGATCCTCATTTTACCTACCTCGGAAGAATGGAAGGCCGAGTCAACCTTGAGCCTGGTGAGATTTGAACTGCCAAATTGCAGGCAGTCGGCAGGCAGCAGAAGTAGCCTGCAGTATTGCACTCTAACCACTGTGCCACCATGGCTCATAAGAGATAATTTTTAAAAATACTTATAAACTTAGTTGGTCCAGTGTGGCAGCCAGGAATTTTTGGCTACAATGCAAGTATTGTGCTTATATTTTAGTTGTTGTACTGTCTCTATGTAGGCTTCCACTTTTAGTTAAAATGCCTTGTAAAATCCTATATGCTTTATCTCCAGAGAATAGTCTTCTTCTGTAGAGGCACCATGTTCTATGAATCCTCATCTCCAGAGATTAATAAAATACTCTCCCTATTAGTCTTTTGAAAGTTATTCAAGATTGTTTTATTTGAACAGGCATTAATCCATTAAGATGTAACTTGTGTCTGAATGGGAAATCATCTTTATAATTATTTAGTTTTTAAATTGTTTTAAGCATTACATAAATTAGTAGTTAAGATGCGGAGATTGTCGGCCTGAAGCTTGGGAGTTTGAGATCCTACTATAATGTGGCAGGGGTGAGCTCCCATTCTTGTCCTAGCTCCTACCAACCTAGCAGTTCAAAGGCATGCAAATGCTTGTAGATAAATATGTACCACTTCATCTGGAAGGTAATCTGTATCTTGGCATAAAGTCATGCTGGTCATATGACCATGGAAGCATCTTCAGACAACGCTGGCTCCCTCAACTAGGAAATGGAGATGGGCGCCATCACCTAGAATCAGATACAACTGGGCACGGGAAACCTTTAACTTTTACCTAAATTTTGACTAATTAATTTGAGCCATGTAATATTTACAGTAAATATATAAGCAAGCAAGCTTATACACAGATTATATCATGTATAAAATTTGCAGATTTTAGGATTGAAAAATCAGGATAATTTGAAATCTTGGTCTTTCCTATGAGGCTAATCAAATGAAGCATTTCTGTTATATCATTAATATCTCCCTTGTCTTCTGGAAGTGAAATAATGTTTTATAAGGAGAAACACTTGCCTTATTTTATCCTTAAAACATCAACTTGTAAGGGAATATACAGTTTATATTCCCTTATATGAAATTATATTATATATATATAATTTCAAATGATCCAGGAAGACTAGAACCCAGATCTCCCTAGTCCAACACATTCCAAAGTAAGGTTAACTTTAGTTTATCATATCTCTTTTACACTATGATAATTACTATATCCATGTAGTAATTACAAAATGTATACCAATATTCAATAGGAATAAAAGGTTTCTCTATTTTTCCCCTCTCTTCTTTCTCTTTATGCACTGTGAATTAGTTCCAAAGAGATACATGACTTTATTTTTTTAAACTTAAAGAAGCTCTAATTTTCTGTTTCTCATGCTGGACAATAAACCACTTTTGAAATAGAGGGTATTTTCAAAAACAGAAAGGTTTGTTATTCATGGGGAAAAAAAAACAACTACACCCCCCTCCTCTCGAAGATCCTACTGGGTATGCCCCTGCCCTTCAAAGAACCTAAATTAGTTCTTGGAAATTAGCCAAAATAATAAAGTCACATGGGATATTCAGTCTTTCCCTTTGAGCTTCAACCCTGACATCATCAGTCTGAAGAACTTCAATACAGCCACTTGCAACTGAATGGGAGAAAAATAACCCTTATCTGCTGTGTGGATAATAATTAAACAAAAAGAAAAATATTCGGTAAATATATCTGAATATTAAATATTTTAGTTTCTTGTAGGGACTTATAAATATAAGCTTTAAAATAAAGTCATTACTTTATTTTTCAGAGGTGGATATCATCTGTTACATATCAGTCACAGAAAACTTGTCTGCTGTGTATAACATTTTGCAGAACATAAATGAACCATTGTTTCACAACAATACCAGTTTAGTTTCTTTAGAGGTGATGAAAACACTGGTGTATCATAGAAAAAGATTCCCTGCCCTTCAGGAAGAATGGGATGACAAATGGGGAAATACATTCTTTTATAACTTCACCACTGTCAAATGAAATGGAACAATGGAACATGTTTGCTACATGAAATAGAACAATTCTTTTTTTCTATAGAATAATAACTGTTAAAAGCAAACTAGGGGGCCTTTCTGGATCTGATACAGGATGTAAGATGATAAGCAATAAATCAGAGCAATGCGTGTTTTTGATGGATCAAGCCTTTTGAGTTGACTATGACTATGATGACATTTTTTTTTCAAATATTCTTAGCAATTAGAATCATTTTCTAGATATCTAAATCTATACCTATATCACATCACCTAGGCATATTAAATTGATTGGCAGAACACCAAAGTCACATAATCCAGATGCAAAATTTCCTTCTGTTTTTTTAAAGTTTTTTTATTTACAAATCTTTATGCAAACATATCGTTGTGTGAATAGTGAGGTATCTAGGTATCATACCTTCAATACAAATAAATTGATATTCATCATATTTATTCATTTAACCAAATTATATAATTCTAACACTATTACATATCTTCATAACAAGTTATCATCCATCATTATTTAGTTCC
>JANHFL010004275.1:73096-88656 GCA_032468155.1 Oxyrhabdium leporinum
TTTAAGGAAACAAAAAAAGAAATTAGGGAAACAAAAAGATTTTTATAGGAGAGTGAGAGGGGCAAGAGTAGATAGCTTGCAAGCTAGATAATGGGAAAATATAGAGAAGAGAGAAAATCTTAAAATGGGCAACCAAGATGTAGAATTTGATAGAAATAAAGACCCAAGAGAAGAATATGGAAGACAAGCTAAAAAACGAATAATTAAAACTTTAAGGTGGTTAAGAGATGATGGTTAAAAAAAGAGAATAGGTTTAAGGTAGCAAGGACACATTTTAAAAAAAAAGAGAAATAGAGAGATGGGATTAGAAGGGGAATAGATAACAATGTAAAAAAACTAAAATTTGAATGATTGATGGCAAAATTTCCTTCTGTTTTGTTGCCTACATTGAAATACACTTTTTTTTCCCTTTGACATTTAAAAGCTAACATATGTTTTAGGAGTTGGTATAATTGTTTTCCAAGTACTTAAGCTAACACTTTGTTTAATAAGAAACATTCCATAATGTAACTTAAGAATGAGATCCTGATTTTATAAAATTTTAAGCTTTTTATTACTTTTGAGATTATAATATTTGAACACATTTTAGACTTACTTAGATAGCTTCAATTTTAGATGCATTACATATTTTTACACATGTTTAATGTCTGTCCAATTTTCTTGATAATATTTTACACCCACGCCATTATTTTGAAACTATTATTGAATAAAGAGATTATAAGATATTTGTTCCTTGATATTTAAAGGCTTGCCTTATTTAAAGATAAGACTTAGTTCATGCAATTAGCCTGTCAAAAATTTCCCAAGGAAAGAAGTTCTGTGAAAGAAAAATAGTGAAAAATGATTTGGAAGGGTAGATGTCTAGGCTTAGAGAGACTGACTAGCAGTTTATTTAAGATCTTCTATGGTCTACCAGTGCTATAATTCAGAATAATTTCAACTACTCTGGCATCTGATTATGTCAGCTCATATTCCAATTTGAAGTCTTCTTCCCATAACACAGCATCAATTTTTAGCACTATCGTGTCTTCTCAAAGGTGGCTGAGAATTTCTTCTAATAAATATTTTAAAAATGGAACTAGGAAGCAAGCTGACATATAAAAATAAACAAGAATGAGAAACATTAGTGTCAGCAGGCAACATTAGTAAAACCACAAAAGCAAATGATTGATTGGCCTCGGCATGTCTAAATAAAGAGATTAGGTAATTGGACATTAACAACTTCTGTTCACTGGGCCTCATGCACAGTAAAGCATTTCTGAAGAGAGATAGTTAGACTGCTATCCCCCTGCTGCATCTAATCACTGATGGTTTTTCTCTGTCTCTTTTAAGCAATTTATCCCTGTCTCAGTCCAGAGGGACTCTAGTACTATTGAGACAATAGCAACAGTCAAAGGGTTATGGGGAGACAGTGTTGTTCTCTAATACTTTCAACAGCCTTTGTCCCTGAGTGGAGAATGTCAAGACTTTAAAAGCTTTAGAAGTATAGCAAAACCTGAAAATTACAAAGATATAGAATACTTTTAAGGGGTTTTTTGTTAACAAAGGTTATTAATTAATAACACTGTTCATTATTTTATTAGACGAATCCCTTTGAGAATCTCTTTCTAATTAAAGGATAAAAGAAGATGCAAAAGGACAGACATGAAAATACTGGTGGGCATAGGCTGGGGGAAAGTAAATTTCTTTTCAAGAAGTGTGATGAAGATTGTCCCTGATATTTGATGGCTCACAATACAAGATTTAGTCATAGCCATTTGAAAAGGAATTGAATATAGCTAGTTCTGGTTTACTATAGCTAGCTAGAATATAGCTAGTTCTGGTTTACTATGGCAATTAGGACAGGAATTATTGTTGCTGTGCAACTTGGTTGTAAAGTGTGATACTGTGTGACTATTTTGCTTAGTGATGGCAGGTCTGGCAGTGCTGATAGCTGTAGTTAAGTGAGAACCATATGGTTCATTAAGCAGTGTAAATTGTGATCATATAACTGTAGGAATGCCACAGTGGGAACTCTGAGGACCAGACATAAGTACTACTTGTTCAGCACTGTCATAACTTAGACCAGTCACAAGTGGCCATAAGCCAAGAACTACCTGTACATTCATGAAAAACAGGTCTATCCCAAGCTATTTGGCTTGCAGAATCTACCATCAGGGCACCAGGCTTCAAAACACCAGTTGCAGTGTAACAATGACAGGTGGGTTTACATTTCTACCTGCTGCTTCTGAGTATTCAAAGGCATTTGAATAAGCCACTTGTATATTCCCTAGCCTTTCGAGGTTGTGAAGATAAATGGGAAAACATTCTCTGTGTTATTATGATAAAATATGTTGCAGTGAACTCTTTTAGATATTTAAAAAAGTGTTATTATGATCAATTCCATTTTAGGGCATAAGAAAAAAAGGAACAGTGATAGTAAAATACCAAAATGGTTATGAATAATTGCCAATCCAAGTCCTTCCTTTAATGTCTTCATATAGAGCATAAAGTAAGAACTTTTGATTAAACTTTGAAGATTTGTCCTGCAATGTAGCTAGCAGAACTACTGCATTTAGCAATTGAGACTTTACTTTTTTTCTAGATCTCCTTCCCCCTAAAAAAAAAAGAATTACAGTTGAAGGGAGAAAAAAAATAACTAATTGCACACAGAAGGGAAACATATGGAGAGAGTTTGTAAATGCTGCCTCTTCTGTCTTTTTGAACATCTAGAGAGCCCACATGACATCCAGGAATATATTTCTTTCCTGTTGAGTTTTGTTTTGTTCTTAATATACAACTAAGTGAGTTTATTGCTTTTCTGTTGTACATACCAAGGGGCTTTGTGACTTAGAAATAATAATAAAGCCAAGAGTACTTCTTGATATGTATGTCAATTTGGGATAAATAATTGTGTGATTGCAATTCAGAAGCAGACAGGGATATGGCTGTAGTATTTTACTGCACAATTATTGTTTCAAAATATAGCACATTCTTGTAAGAAAATATTAGTGAGTTCATATTTTAAAATCCTTGTGTCGTTTTCTCCAGGGTAAAAAATGTTTTAAGTTTCAAAAGACAGCTACCAATTTAGAACTTGAACTTCCACAAGCTGATTTTGTGCCTGCTGACATTGGCTTAAATAGAAGCTCAATATTGATAATTCCAGATAAAAAACAGAGTGGAATAATGATCTGGTACCATTGTCTTATCTGAGGTGAGCATCAAGCAGTAGTCCAAAGACTACTAGGCTAATAGAGATGTTCAAAAATCTAGGCCAGCAAAGAAGGTTCTGGACATTGAATATTTGAGTGGGGAATGGCTTACATTCTTTCTAGCATTATTTTCAATCTGTTTTTGATAAGAAGCTTTTATCCAGCAAATGGTTTAATTGTGTTCCATGTCATCCCCCTACCCCTTCTAGTTCTAATCAGCTGCCAAAACAGTTGGGGTTTCCCAGGAATAATCACTGTTAGGGAAGATATCATTCTCAAACAACTTGACTTTGGATTTTGTCATACCTTATCACCTAGCTGTCATCTTGCTATGTTAGGCTTGGAAGCCATATGGTTGTTTTGTATTGAAGGCTTGGGCTAGAGACTCTGAAGAAAAGGAAGGGATTGGTGTGACAATGACCCTGAGTATTGATGAAAGCAGCAATACTTAGTGCTGAGTTTGGTGGATGGGAAAACCTTAATCCCACTTGGACTTTAGATAACCGGTTATCACTACATTAAAATCCAGAAACAAAGAGATGAAAACTATAATAAATAGCAAACATAAATCAAGAAAAATGAGGGATGTGTTTAATTATCTCATGCTGGCTGTTATACAGATGGGGCATACATATATTCCAGATCATCCCACAACCCAGGTTTCACTTGAGACTGGTGATAGTCTGCAGGCTATCTAGGAGTGAGAAATGAGGTACTTTTTATTTATTTACTAGTTATATTTAAATGGACACCCATTTTAATCAAGTGACCCTGAGTGGCATAGAATAAAATGAAAAACAATTCATAAAAATATTTTTATGATTATTATTACCTAACATTATATTACTATTAAATTGACAGTAATATTAAGATTACATTAGTTATTAATATCTAATTAATATTATTTAAAACTTTAAACTTATAAAAGGCACCAAACAAAAATTAAAAAAAAAGACAGAGACTTGATCCTCTGCAAAGAGTGCATGAGGAGAGAAAACTCCTTTCAGTCAATATCCCTTTTAATAAAATTGTGTCATTAACAAGATATTTCATAAGCTTGCTGCTTCTCCCGTCCTTCCAACACAGCACACAGTAGTAAAGCCGTCATTGTATAACCATATACAATACCTTGCTTATGTATAAATAAAGCAACTTCACCTCTCCTGCCCTTTTGTTAGCATGTACAGCATATTAATCACTTGAAAATATTAGACTCCACAGTCTAATTCACCGTCATAGCTGGAAAAAGAAAATCAAAATCAACTGTACCTTTGGGGTTTGTCTTATTTTCTCTGATTGGACCTCACACTTTGATAGTCTGTTAACAGCTGTATCAAGCAGTAGCCTTTCAACTGGCAATTCTTTGAGCAATTTTACATGAGTTAAAGCTAAGTCAATTGATCTGCCTCTTAACTAGAAACACCTTTTCTAACTTAGATATCATTTATCTGGGGAAAATACAAACGTTGTTGTAATGGAATGTTCCATACTATAGTGAAAGGTTATATATAAGAACTTTTCATTTTCCAAAAGCTATTTACTTGGCTCTAACTATTGCTTCAACTTGTTATATTTTACATTGTACAATAAAAACACAAGTGCACCCACCCACACACATGCACTCCATAAGAGAAGAAAGGATGGCAGATAGTATTCAGACTTCCTGCTTTTTGAATTCTTTTCCATTCCAGTCAGTCTTTAATAAGAAGCACTAGACAAATTCAAACCTGCTTCTGGGGTTTGCTTGTTTCTCATCTCCTTTTCCCACTGTGTCTTAGATCAGGGGTGTCAAACTTGAGTCGTTCACTGCGGTGTCACATGATGTATCAGGACTTTTTTCCCGTTCGCTAAACTGGGTGGGGTGAGGCCAGCACATAACTCATCTGGCCCATGGGCTGCGAGTTTGACATCCCTGTCTTAGATTGTAAGCATGTGGGGAAATCCCTTTATTGATTTAATGTGAACTTCTTTTAAATCTAAGTGTGAAGTAAACAATGAAGGAAATTAAACAATTGAAAGAAATATGTAAGCAATATAGATAATTGATTCTATTCATTGCTACATTAATTAATACTGCAATACAAAAAGAAAAGAAAAGAAAAAGAAATGCCAGGTCTTATACATTTCAGCCTAAATAAGAATGTAGGAATTCTTCCCACTTCCTATTTTTCTTGCAGCACCAATCCTGAGACTGAAAAAAGAGTAACTGGATCAAACTCATTATCATGCTTAAAGCAGGACTAGAACTCAAGGTCTTTTTAGGGAAGTACTTTAAACATTACATTCAAATAACTCTCAGTTTGATACATTACTGTAAAACATCTGTGTTTTTAGATCTAATTGTATAAAACTATTGTGTAATTCTACTATTAACATTTCTATTCTATTCTATTCTATTCTATTCTATTCCATTCCATTCCATTCCATTCCATTCCAACCCTTAAACATTCATAAGTGTATAACAGCTAAACAAATATGAAAATGAACATGCCTACATGAGTGAGCTACTTGAAACATTATTGCAGAGCTGTCTCCATTTAAGCCCATTTAAAAGAAAATGATAAAGGTAACTTGAATTTACAGCTTTTCTTACTGAATTGGAATCAGAAATGCATTCTTACAGGTCAACTTAGTTGTAGGAATCAGGGTCTACTTGCAGAAACAGGATATATACTTTTTCAAACAGAGGGAAACAAGGATTATAGATAGAATTACACAAAAATCCCAGCTTTTGGATTGTTATGTCATTATCAAGCTATTATACAGTATGCTGTTACTTGCTAAAAATAAATGTTGATAAAGATGAAACTGTGTTCATCTTGATACAATTTTTGGCATAGTACCAAAGTGTTGTGGATGCTTCCAGTTGTATTCTAAACCTAAAGCACTGAGTAGCTCCAGTTTCCCAAAGCATCTTATAGGAACAAATGCACTTCTTCTTTTCATATCAGCAGACCCATGATTCAGAAATTTCATGTCTTCTAAATTTCCCCCAGACAGCATGAGTTAGGCAAACTTTTATAATTCCTTTAAGCATTGTATTGTGAGCCAATAATATGCTATAGATTTTATTTGTGAAACATATAAAGTATCTTTTTTTTTTGATTAAATGATATGATGGAATGATCTTTTCTGTATGGTAGGGAATTTTACCATAATGTTGTTTAGAGTTGATTTGGGAATTTGTTCCCATATGATTTAAGACAAATGAATGATTGCAAAAACAAAACTGGTTGGTATTTGCCCCCCCTCCCTGCCCCGCAAAAAAAAGCCCTACAGTATCTACATGTCTATGGAGATATTCAGTTTTCCAGGTCATGGCTGTCACTAAGGTGCTTTTTCAAAGGACAACTGGACTTTCTTGTTTTTGCTTGAAGACATTTTGCTTCTCATCCAAGAAGCTTCAACTGAAGAAACTTCTTGGATGAGAAGCAAAACGTCTTCAAGCAAAAAGAAGAAAGTCCAGTTGCCCTTTGAAAAAGCATCTTTGGGACCCTAGGGACCCTAGAATAAAAAGGTTCTTATCTTTTTATTTATAGGTAGTCCTTGACTTTGAACCATTTGTTTAGTGACCATTAAAAGTTACAATGGCACTGAAAAAAAGCGACTTAAGAGCATTTTTCACACAACTGTTGCAGCATCCCCATGCTCACATGTTCAAAATTGGGACATTTGGGAACTAGCTCATATTTATGATGGTAGCAGTGTCCCAGGATCATGTGTTCACCTTTTGTAATCAAGCATAGTCAATGGGGAAGCCAGACTCATGTAACAACCATGTTATTACTTTAATAAGAGTAGTGATTCATTTAATAAGAGTGACAAGAATTCACTTAACAATTGTCTTGCTCAGCAACATAAATGTTGGGCTCCGCAACAGAAATTTATCGGTCAACTGTGGTTGTAGTTGAAGACTACCTATATTTTTATAATTAAAATGACCCAATTGTCACATGAGTATCTTTACAATTGGCCAAAGAAGAAACCTCTGAAGGAAGCCCCATGCCTCAGTAATCCTAGAGTATTTCATTGTATTTTCCTCCCTGACTATGAATAATTCAAACCAGCTAGAAGCTCCAAGGATCCTATTTATTTTTATAAGCAACTCTACCACCAACCCCTAACTGGGCAGTGAATTTGTGCTGGTCTATTTCATTAAAAATCCATCTATAAATTTCCCATAATGAAAATCCACCTATGAAGCAGTTAATTAAACATGTGAAATTTACATTGATCTATCCATTCCTAGTATGCATGGAGAAAAGAAAATGAATGGATGGATTTTGAAGCTTGGTAATGCTTTGGAATAAAGGCTGTTACTATTAGTGTCATTGATATACAGTAGTTCTTTAAATCTGCACTACTATTTTTGTTCTTACTTATAGAAAAACTGATATGCACAGTTGTAGGTGAACTTGCTGTGGGCGGAACAGGGGGCTTATAAAATAGAAGGATGGTAACAAAGTCTGTATATCCCATGGCGAAAGCTCAACACAATAGGAAACAACCGAGCCTTATGTGATCTAGAAATGCTATGGCCCCACTAATTGGTCTGGATTTCAGACTGATGAGATACTGCGATATATGGTTAATATTTCAGTCCATGCTTACTTTGTTGTTCTTCCAAATGTGCAGCTTTCCTAAGACATTTATTTACCAGAAACAATTACCCTAGAAGATAATGTCATAGATTCCCATAAGGGAAGCTGTCATTCCAAAGTTTTTAGAAAAGGTAAATTAAGCTTTTTATCAATTGACAATAGACCTTAGCTAATAATAATAACAATAAAAGCTAGCATTAACAACCAGAAGGCATGTGTTCCACAAGCAAAGGTTGATACATATCACTGACTACTGCAGATGGTTTTATGTGGGCTAATTATACAATTTGTCTTCACTCATATAATTAAAAGACCTGGTCAATAGGTCTTCCTGTTTGGTGATATAGCAAAAGCCACAGAGTAATGAGAAAGAGATCTGGAAATGGTCTTTATTCTCTTCCCTTAAACCCAAAATTTAGTGTCATTCGGGAAATGACAGCACTAATATTCTTCTAGTAAAGCTGAAAATAAGGTTCCCTCTTATTAAAATGCCTATTCATACAAATTAAATCATTTCCATATCCCAGCTTCTGATGACAGTGCCATTTTTTTCTCTTGTCTGGTTTGAATTACCTTAAGTCTGTACCCAGGAAGGTTTTATTCCTTTCAAAGGATTTCTCCAGGCCTTTAATAAATTCACATGCGTTGCCCCATCAGTGTAGTGAATTTACATTATTATTTCATTAGGAGAAGGAAGAAAGGGGATTAGATGTCTTACAGCACTGGCATGGCCTAATTCAACCTGCACACATGATTAAAGCTGGCATTTGTGACTGTAACTGTCAGGAACACTAATTATAAACTGAGAATTGTGGATAATTTGGCTGTTACTTTTAAACCAATATCTCTGTCATAATTATCACAAAACCAATCACAGACAACACTAATGTTTACCTTCAGTTTTCTGATTACCTGGATTCTATTTTAGCAAATGAAGATGAACTTGAATCTCAGATAGATGGTTCTAAGTAACTTGATTTTATCTATGATCATACACCACGAATGGAGAAGGTAGCTTGTATCATAGCATCCATAATCCTGGATTTGTTATTATTTTATTACATATCTTTTTTTTAGCAATTTAATACTGTATTTCTTCCATATGCTACAGAATGCATCTGTTCATTAAACAATTTGTTCCATTGTGATATGCATGTTAAGCTACTATTACTACTCTTTTACTCCAAGTAATCTCAATAAATAGGAGAAACAATGGCAAGTGTTAAAACCATTGGCACTGATTTAACCTATGATTTTACTTTAAAATCATGTATAAAGATCTACTATTAATGAAACATTGAATGATAATGTATCTAAATATTCATTTTCTTTGCCTGGATGAATTACCCTACATCTTTGATAAATTAGAGGCTCTGTTGATGGAAAGACAAGTCATTGGTCTTGTTTTGTGAAAATATCAATCATGGGGCTTTTTTTGTAGAATCTAAATGGGATGAATAAATTAGTCATTTGGCTCATTTCAAAGAAAAAGACAGTTGTACAGCAATGCAGTTAAGAGTGACATTTGTGTTGTGAGTAGAAAATCCTGCAACAGATTAAGAAAGAAGTCAGAGTGAAGTTTGTTGACAATGACTGAAGTAATCAGACTGAAGCTTTGAAAACAGAATCAAGATAGCACTTTCAGGCATATCTTAAATGATGAAAATGAATTAGGAAGTAGATTAAAAATATATATTATGGTAAACCAAAGGCCTTCTGTATTGTATTCTTAAAGATCTCTTTCACCTGATGGTGATAGATGCATTGAAAGCCATTTAAAGTGCTAAACATAAGCAAAGACCTTGGATTAGTTTGAATATGACTGTTAAAATAATAATATAGGAAATCTAGGGTCAAAAGTATAGTAAAGCAACACAGAAGGAAAGTTAATTTCTGAGTTGTCATTCAGCAGAATGAGGTTGCAGTATATTGTGGTGTCAAAAGAGCCAACAAACTCAAATTGTTATATGGAATCTTGTTTTGATATGGTCCACATGTATAGTGATTATAGAAGATGAAAGACAGAAGGAAGAGCTGTTACAAAGCCAGAGATCAGGTAAACAATTCTGAGTCCAGGCCAAGAAAATAATATGTAAAAAAATGACTTACAGTAACAGCTCCCTTCCCCATTCCTTCTCATGAAGATAAAATGAGGAAAAACTAGCACACTTATTTTGCAACACTTTGTTAATACATATGTTCCAATCAAATAGCTTTAGATCTGCATGGTGCTTGGTTCTTTATCTGTGTTACATTTTTTTAGAAACTGTGGCTCAGTGCCCCATGGATATTACAAGTGCCATGGCATTTTGTGATGGCATGTTAGCTACTGGAGCACTGCTGAACTGTAATTAAAATAAAAGTACTTTAGAGTGTTCTGCTAAAATGATAGGAATAGGGATAGTGTGAAAATGAACAGTTTACAAATTTCATTGATAATTTGCTTGATTTTTTAAAATGGAGTTATATTATTTTTTTTGAATAGCATACAACCTGCTCACCTCATTTATATTTAAAACTGCTTTATGTGTAGATCCAGCTTGATCAGTGGAATCATTTAAGAGCGCTAACAAAAGATGCTGCAGGGGAAAAAAAACAAGTTTGTTTATAGTTTAAAAGTTCAGCCTCCATAAGGCACTTGATACGTGAGAACCTCATCGCAGTTCACATCTCATGGGAGGAAGGAAATGTTACTCTCTCCCCAAAGATTTAACTTTTTCAAAGTTTTAATATATTTTCTTTAAAACTTGTATTAAAACTTAGTAGAAGTGTAGAGCTTGCATAAGTATCACCCTGACTTACAACATTTGGGTTTAGTTCAGGTTTTCAGCAAGATTTTTCAAAGTAATTTATCCACCTCTTTTATTGGAGGCCTCACATGTTTTCCAGATTTAATTGCAAGCACAATTAATTTCAACCATAAAAACTTTAATCTATTGTGTTTACTTGATAGTGTCCATTTTTTTTCTTGGAAAATGGATGTGCATTCTTTTTAATTAGACCAGAAAACCTGCAAACATTTGAAGATCAAATGAGATGACTGCACTAACAAATCAGGTATGGGAAAAATTCATTGTACAAATAATTTAAAGAAGACACCATAGTGATGAGGGGGGCTCATTAAGAGAGTCATGCATCTGTGTTTTAGTATAGATTTCTGTAACTTGCTTTGGAGAGGACAATTTAGAAGTTGGAGAAAATACTGGGATTAATGAGAAACTGAAAATCACCCTTCCTGGATTGATAATTCTTTCAAATTTACTTAATATGTATTTATATAAACTCTTTTTCTGCCACAAAACCAATGCTTGATGGTACATTGGTTTAAAAAACATTATAAATTTTGCATGTCATCAGATTTACACTTATTACATAAGCCACAGTAAAGTAATAATGATATAAAGAAGAAAGTAAACAAATGCAGTGTTTTATGCTGGTAATAAAATTCAAACAGCAATGGTAGAGTTGCATAAATGCCTTTTTTTTAAAAAAAAGTTACACATTTATGCAAGGGAAATCCTTTAAATAACAGGGATTTGTTGGTAATCTCATTTCTGTAATGGATAGGATAAACATTGTACTATCTCAGAATTATATTACGTGATGCATGAGCCTATTTATTGAGGTTTAGCATGATGCGTCTATAAGAGCACAATGGTGTGTTAAACAAACCATTTAAAAACACATCAAGGCTTAGTATGATGTATGAATTCTACCATTGCCTTTCAGTCATAATAATTTCAAAGTGGTTTCTTATTAAAATCATACCATTTTTAAAATTGGAGAGCATTAAAGCCAGATTAAAGCCAATCCACAAATAGAAGTTTAGAATAGTCTAAGAGATCAGAGAGATAAAGTATTTTAATTGCCATGTAAAATAAAGCTTAAAAGGAACTATTATGAAAATATTTGCTGTTCTGTATGAATGTTCATGGAAGCTTAAGTATTCTTTTGCAGAAAACTTGATGTATTTGCTAACAATTTCTTCAAATATAGTTGAAAGAAAAGGAAAACAGTTGCAGGCACATATACTGTACGGTGCATTTTTTTTAGCAGTACAATGACTGAATCACAAATATTTAGCTTTGTATTACCTAAGAGTTTCCAAGAATATTTGTGTGCATAGGAATGCTGCATTTATTATCATAATATAAAATGATATGAATCCCAAGATGTTTCTTTACTACTTTGAGGGAACCATTAAAATCTCCACAGGTCCTTGAAATTCTCTTTGAAACATCTTTTCCACAACAGCTCAGTCACCCAGAATGTCTGGATGATATTTAGATTGAGACTAGAAAAAAGGCTGCAGAGTGAGTGCAAATTAAAACACATAAGGATAAACCTAACCAAGATTTTTAAGTTATCCAGGCTAAGGATGACATCAACTGACATGAAAATAGACACGTCATCAATAATTAACTTTCTTCCCTCCTCAAATATTTCTGGTAAGCATTACCAATCTGTGTTGGTATAGACTTTATTGGGTACCCTGCTTTCTCATTGATGGAAAATAAAAATGCTGACACAAACACAAAATGAAAATAAAAGATAAAACTTGGCAATAGACCTTATTCCTTCATAACAATAGTGAACAATTCTTTTTTTGGGGTGGGGTGGGGAACATCTAATATCTTTTTCTCCCAGACTTTTTACCATCATAAATAAATCCTTTGAAATATTTGGTAGGTCATCGATTTGCTTACTTCTCCTCTGGAACTAGCAAATGAAAATCTATCCAGTAATCCTTAATCCAATTTAATATGGAAAGATTGAGCAAATATTATATTCTGCTGGGAGCTTGGAGTGCTTATTTATCTTTTGTTTGTCTCTGGTAGAATTTTTCTTAATGTTTCTTTTCCTGCATGTATTTTTCTTCTTCGGTGTGTTTTGTTTTTCATTTAGAAGATGAACCATTCTTAATTTATTTTCTGCTGGGCACATATTCATAAATATGTCTCACAATGCAGCTATTGTTTTCAAAATTATTGCATTATTCAACCCTGTGCAGAATTCTGTAAGATTTCAGAAGATTTATTTTCAGGGTAGAGATCAGCCTGACTTAGTGTTTCGAACTAAGGAGACTGTGATCTAGATTAGTATCTTGTCTACTTTGTAGTAGACCTTACAATCAGATTTCTACAAAATCAAGCCAATTATTTCTCTCGGGATTTATGCAAAGCTGCTTTGCAGCCATCCTTTAATACTAAATATTGTATTCTATTGACAATGATGGTACTAATTCCAACTGACTTTAATACCGATTATAGTCAGTTCACAACATTATGTGTTGGGTCAGTGAATAAAACAGGACCTTGATTCTGTTATAGAGTTTCCATAACTCTTAGATATTTATAATACAACCAATGTTTTATCCTGCTAATATGCTATCCATGAAAAATATGATAACCTATGATATTTCATTAGTTATTATTTCTGTATTTTTATATTGCATTTATTTCCAACTACATTGCTGGCTGGAAAAATGATTGTTTTTAATTCATCTTTGATAGGCACCATTATTTCAGAAATTAGTAAAATATATTGTTGGTTTATGTTTGAGGTAACAGATTACTGTCAGTTGCTTTAAAGGACTAAATCTGTCTTGAAAAATTAAATTATAACATAGTTTGTAATAGTACCATTTGTTATTGGATTGTCTTTAATGAATTATCCATGCTTTTATGTATTCATCACGAATACATCCAACTGAGAATTAAAATAAACAAACCCCAAACTGAATAAGATTCATTTTCAACTATATCTCATAACCACTAACTACAAGTTTTCCATAGTTAGCTAAAACATACAATGGGTGTGTCATCAAAAACATTTTTCAATATTTCTCTTTCAGAAGCAAAGCAAATAAGTCCAAAAGCTATCGGATATAAAAGCAAATACCCTAAAATAACTGCTAGCTGAGATAAAATTGTATCAAGTGTAGTTTTCTGGACTACAGCAACAACAAAAACTTAATACTGAATATTAAGAAATAATAATATGCATTTTAGGAGGCTTTCTTGTTTCCCTCTCCATTCTCAAGAAACCTTCTTGAACAAAAAGAAGAAATATAGGTCTAATGCTCCTTTATTTATGACTGGATGAAATATAGTTTTGTTCCATAAGAAAGGAAATACTCCATTAGAATCATGTCATTTTTACCAATAAGTAAGAGAGTGCTTGATGAATAGGTTTTCAGTAGCCGCAGAGTAGCATGGTTTTGTTCTTCTTAATTAGAACTTTAACCTGGGCTATGGAACCAGTTTCCCACAGGGATATCTTAGCAACGCTGATGGCTTGGTTGTACCATTTTGGTGTGACTTTGTTGAGCCACTGCCTTATTTATTCCTGAGCCTGGCAGTTGTTCAGTAATGGATGTTTACCAAAGTGCAAGGCTTACTGCTCCTGTTGTGCTAACCTTCATGGGATTATGGCCAACTGTTAGATTTTATGTTTTTCTATCTAGTTTTTCAGCTCATAAACCTTCTGCTAGGAGATCTACCTGATCAGAACCAAAACAATCTTTGAGTAAAAATATGTTGGTTTCATTACTTTTCAATTACAACTTTCATTGAAAGTTATTAAGATTGAAACCAACAGATAAATAATGAATTGAAGCAGCCAATAATTTATTTCTTAAAAAAAACAACTTCCAGTTTTTTAAAATCCTCTCCCTAAGTATGTTAATAAAATACAGCTTTTGATGCAACATTAATAATAAATAGTAATTAAAAAAAACCCACTGCTTTGCTTTTTAGGATAAAAACCAGTTTTTAGAAACTCTAAGGAGAACCTAGAAAAAGATAGGTCTTCTTTCTGTTTTCGTGTTTTTTTTTTAGTTACCTTCAGATCTGGAAACCCATTCCTGATTTTGATAACATTATGGTTTACTCTAACATATCTGTTAGAGTAGCTGATTTAAAACTGACCTAATATTAAATAAAATTATTATTAATTTAAAAAGAAATCTTCCTAGATAAATCAAAACTGTTCCCATTAAGGTAGAACATATATTATTGTTGATTTACAGTAGTCACCATATTCTCATGAAATCGGTGAAGAAAATTCCCAGGACCCAAGAGCCAAATGAACCCCAAATCCTATGCCTTATGCCACTTGTTCCCCTCATTTGCGTAATAAAACATCTGCAAGAAAACAACCAAGCTCAGAAAGCATCAAGGGCCCCTCATTTCTGAGCCTGAGTTACAAATATTGTCCTTTATAAATATAAGTTTATTTCATGATCCATCAAATGTGAGTCTGTTGATTCACCTGTATGGATGATGTAATATACTGGATATGTTCAAGTATAATTTTAAAATTAGCTTCATTTTTCCCTCCATGTAAATAGATTTGCTGTTGTGGCTTGCCAGTGGCCAGCAGAGCTGGCAGCAGATTCAGACAGTGACGAGGTTGGGGAGGAACATGGGCCAGTCCTGGAGTCTGAGGAAGGCTCTGACAAGTGCTCTGCGTCGGAGGCAGAGTTGGGACCAGGGCTGTCTGACAGTTATCATCTGCCTTCAGAGTCAGAGATCAGTGGGACAGAAGAACAGCTGGAGCCTGTTCCCAGTGTGTGCAGAAAGGGAAGGGAACAGTTAAGGAACAAGGGTCGACTCGGGAGTAAAGGCTCAGGTGGATGGTGAATGGCCCCTCCAATAGGGAATAAAAGAGGAGTGAAAGGGGAGTGCTGTTTGCAGGAGACAATTAGTTCAATTCATTAGGGTGAAGATCTGTTCCTGACTTCTTGCCAAGTAATTGCTGCTAC
>JANHFL010004275.1:88756-100025 GCA_032468155.1 Oxyrhabdium leporinum
ACTCTCCAAGCCTGATAAAGGTCTGTAGTTGTGAAATCTCATGAAAGACTGTTTGCTGGGACTTTGCTGGAGAGGAAATCCCTTTAACTTAAATAAAAGGGGTTTTATCAGGACATGGAGTCTGCTTCATGATCTTGGGAAGCCCAGGTGAGAACATTTGCAGCATGGGTTAGCTTTTCTCTTGCTGCAAGTTTGAAGTCATCCCTCAATGATTGTTATTAGTGGCTATTGAGATTTCAACTAGATGAGTTTCCCATCTTTTTCTTCATGACTTTTTGATTGGATCTTTAACTTCCTATAGGAAGATATAAAATCAATATTCTTCAGCAAATTCAGCAGAAAAAGAGGGAGGTGCTAATGAAAATATATGAATAGCTGACACCTAAAATAATTGCTATTTCAGTCATTTATTATATGAAAATATCTTTGTTAAATTTCCCATCTTAATAAAATTCTATATTATTTGAGAACATACCTGGTATAAGAGGAATATTACAGATATAAATATATCATGCATATATCATTGAAATAACATATTGTATTAAGCTGAGTGGATAGAATATTAGATGATATACTGTATACAGTTAGATTTAATAACAAGTAAAGGATCAAGCTACTTCTATATTAACACTTCTTGGATATATCTTTAGTTTCTTCAAATGTCACTCATTTAATTACAATTTTGTATTTTTTTCCTAATTGTCTTATTGTCTTAGTGTAGTTATATTTTTGTTTTTCATTGTTATTTTTATTGTATTTTCTGGACACTGTACTTCACACACACACACACACACACACACACATATAAATGTAAGATTAAAAAAAAGATGCATGTTTCTACTTTATTCAGATATTTTCCACTGAAGAATGAATGGTATCATTTTGCAAATTGCCACCAGGCTGTTCCTGACCTTTATGCATTATATCACAGGCAGAAGCCATGGACTGGAGCTTATAGATGGTGCAAATTTCATGGAAAATAATACTGCACCTAAGTATGATGTAAAAGTTTGCTGAGCGATTCTGCTACTGGAAATTTTTCAAGCAGAGCTGTTTCACTTGGAGGACAGAGCCCAGCAAAGTATGAGGAATTAAGAGGAAAATGAGATATAAATTATTAATAAAACAAAATATGGCTTCTTTCTTTTTCTGTGCACATTTCCACATCTATTGGATTTTCTTTCATTGTTCTGCAGAAATTGCTTCTGACTAAACAATGGACTTCTTGCAAGGCTTTGGATCTCAGTTTCTTGATTTGTCATAATTCACTCAAATGCCAGTTCAATAACATTAAGTGGAAAAATAGAAAGATATGCTTTCAGTTTTTTCCACAGAAACAATTTTGAAAATCAATTTACATGGAAAATAAAGAGGCATTAAACCCGGTGCAAAGCTGCAGCTGAATGCAGAAATCTGAAAGCATAATATGTTATTTCTCCAGTTAACATAATGCAAACTGTTATTTACCATCTGAGAGAGAGAACTAAGGAGATTGATGCCCTCTGAGGAGGAGGAGGCTGCTTTTATAATTTATAGAGTGATGAAATGTGACTAATAAGACTTTTACATTTTTTAAAAGAAGATAATCCTAAACACTGACTCTCTCTGGAGAGATAAAAGCAATAGCAGGTATTACTTAAGCTGCCTTTCAGTTCCATTCATTGGCAAAGCTGCTCAGCCCAAAATGGTGGCATTCCCAATCTGATCGGCAACTGCCACCTGACACACTGCAGTGCTGAGACGAATTTCTCCAGAAATTGTTTTTGCTACAAAATACATACATATTATAATTATATGGAGAGGAAAGAAGATTTCTTTGCTGAAGGAGAAGATAAAGCACGTCCAGGGTGCCAGCTGAGGGAGAAAATGCAGTAAAGATACAATAATGCTTTGGCATTGTGGGAAGTTTTATCTGAGACAATGTTCTAACTCTTCAAAAATATTTTCAGTACATACTTGTGTATGAAGGAGCGTCAGATGGAATTTGACCTATTTTGTCTCATCCATATTTCTCCATCTGTTTCTGTTCTTACACTGGAGCAAAGGTATATTTAAAAATAGGGCAGAACTAATTATTCATGTAATGTTGCCTTTACAATTTGCATGCAAACATGCCTCTGAACTCCAAGAATCATCAAAGAAGTACATGGGTGACCAAAAAGCTAGATAACTAATATTTTCTTCTTATCGCTAATGCTGAAATACAAAGACCTGTCAAGCTAAATAAAGTGAATGTGTAAGATCTACCAGAAGCAAGGAGCCAATTTTATAGCTATTTCTGTTTAGAGTTTTATTAATATGCATATGTATTCATTTTTATTTTTCTCCTCATTTTTTTGTGCTTCTGCACGAACCAAAATGATCAAATAAGCTTTCTTTTTCTAGGAAAAGCACTCAAAAAGTCTTTATATATTTACTTCCTTTACTCTAAGGCTGTGCTCGTCATGTATATGCATTCTCACACGCAGGACTGAAATTTGGGGATTTCCCAGGGAGTTTGCCAAGATTAAGCTCCTCATCTGAGGACATTAGTTTAACACCCGAATTTTAGTTACAGGTTCCATGTTTTCTTCTCAAACTCTCAACTTCCTTTTATATATTCATATGAAAATATACTGTACATAATATGTTTTATGGTGGAATTTAGGAATTTTTGGGTTCTAAGGAAAACAAAATATCCATATATTCTGTTCTGTATAAATGAATGCCCTGTCAATATTCTTCTATAAATTCTGTTCCTGTACACATTATCTATTCTTGGATAATGGTGAAATATACAATTTAAAGAAGAAATGTGGTTCTTCTCAAGCAGCCACATGCCCTTCAAAATATTCCCAAAGAAGCAATTGGAGTTTGATGTAAGTGCAGCTTTAGGAAGGAACTTCCTTCAAAATAACTTTGTGGGCCAGAGAATGAAAATGAGACAAATTCAAGCACTCAAACAAATACTGTAAGTGAGGGGAAATCTGGAATAAGCACATTTTTGAAATCCTAAGGTAGTTTTAATGGATGTCTTTGCTTTAACTCCAGTTCTATGTGTTCATATAACAAGCCCTCACTATTTTAACTCCAGTTCTACGTGCTCATATAACAAAAACCCCATTGTTTTGTAACACTTAATTTGTAACTCTAATTCTTCATACCCTGATCTGGATTCTAGGTTGGACCAAACAATGACTATTTTCTGATATACTAGGTGGTCCAAGTTTGGGCACAGGGCTCAATTAAAGACAGTGTCAACCCTGAAGCTGACCCGACCAAAGCTATCTTGGAAGCTTCAGTGTTGCCACACTGGAGTTGAGGGATAGGGAGGGAGGATTTTAGATGGTTGGATTTTGTAGCCAAAACAAAATACTTTCTCTTGGGAACTAAGGACATTCTCTCACAACTGGTCAGAGGAAGGAGGAGTGATGTCACCAGGTAACCAGATAGCGCCGTGATTGGACCATGTGACTGAGTGTTTTAGGAAAGTGACTAACTTTTACTTTTAATTAGGTAAAAACTGTGGGAACCTTCAGAGTTGGTTTTCACCAGATCCATGCCAATATGATATATACAATAAAGCTATTCTTTGAGGAATCTATCTTTCTCGGAGTTTTGCTTGCTATGGGTCTATTACTTGGAACCCTGACAGACACTTATTTTATTTGCATATTCCATACAGAACTAGTAACTGAAAATACAAGAGACTTTAGGATAGTATGCAAAATACAAGAGACTTTGGGATAGTATGCATTCGTGGCAGACTGTATGCCTCAGATAAAGATGGGACAAGGAAGAGGAGAAGAAAGCCAGCTCTTGGAATTGATGGGGCAAATTTTAGATTTTCTTGTGGGGCAGTATGTTTGGCTGTCTATTGGTCTACAAGTGGTGTCTTTCTCTATGCTTATCTGGTATATTTATAAATAAACCCAGGGATTACAAAACACTGTAAGGCTCACATCGCCTCTATCCAAAGGAAACTAAAAATAAATAAATGCTGTGCCCCTAGAACTCTCTCTACCTGAGTGAATATGGCAACTGTAACACTACATCATTCTATAGGTAAAGACATTCTTGAATGAAGTTTGATCTTGCTGATTGTGTCCAGGCAGTTTTCTTGGCAGCTGCCAAGAAAACTGCATGAAGGTTGTTTCTGGCTATCTTCTTCTGACCTTTTCTTGGAAAAAAGAAATAAAATTAAACTTTCCAAGCCTTGCTAATAGCCCTGAAATTTCAATATGGTTCCTTCCTTGTACTAACCGAAGGAAAATATGTTTAAGCCTTGGACATCAGCCACAGTTGGCTAGATGCTGTAACTGACTTTTGAGACAATTAGTTTGAATTCAGTTCAATTTCCTAAGAGAAAAATATCTGAAGAAGGAGTTAATGTTTAACATGGAAAAGTACTTAGTTCCTCAGATTTGAAAAGAATTTATCACAGTTGACAAAGGATATGATCTTTAGTTCTTCATTGAGCATATTTTTATGAAATATTATTAATTGTGAATATAAGAAAGAAAAGGTGCTTTGTCACTGCCAGTATCTTATAAAGTAAGGACTGTGCAAAGAATAGGAACCTTTAGTCTTTGCAGTGACTCTTACTTAATTTTCATTATGTACTACTATGTATAAGCACAGGAATAGATAACCTTTTCTATGCTTTGCAGTGACTCTTACTTTCACTTTCATTATCTACTCTTACGTATAACCATTTGCATCATATCACACCAATATGTTTGCAGGATATCCTGCAGCACAGTTCTAACAATTGCATTGCACTTTAGTTGTCGGTGACTGTCCTTGCATTTATTTTTTCATTCATTCTTGCAGTATAGTAAGTTGTTTACATATTCATTGTAATCTCATGTCTTGGCAATAGACCCATTCAATGACAAGATATTTAGAGGTTTCTGAGAATGTAAGGAGACCAGAAAAGAGATGTTTAAACCTCTGCCCAGTTGCTCATAAACAGGTGGCAGCTGTTTCAATAATTTCCACCGTTTTGCTCTGGTTAGCATTTCTCATCAGTGGCAACACTACAATGATTCAAGCTTTCAAAACCATGAACCTCTGGAGAAATCTGGCATAAATTATCGCTTTGCCAGTCCAGTTCTTAGATGAGTGGTTTGTGCCTGTAGTAGAGCAGCGGTACTTTGATGATCACTTAAAGAAAGCAGAAGTAGTTTGCCTGACAACCCATAATGAAAATGTCATGCTTCCATTGATATCTTGGCAGCTTAACCATTCAATTGCCTATCAAGCCATGTGTGCACCAAGGAGATGTTAACATGGCATGAAATATTGGAGAAGATTTAAATTGCTACTGAAAACACAGAATCTGAGTTGTTTTCAAAATAGAGTTGCTAAGTTGAATATGAGATGCCACTTCATTATTCCCTGGTACATCTGTGGAAAAGTAGATCACATTCATATAATGCATGAGAATCCAAAGAAGATCAACTTGACTGCAACTCCACAAATAACTCAGTTACGTTTTAGAAGAAGCCACAGGAGGATGTTCTGCAGCGAGAATTCAAATATGCTATAATCCTATTGATATTGACATAAACTTTGGATTATGTTGGTCTTTTTCATTCACTATATTTCAGACAATACATTTGTTCTGAGAATGTGTGCTGTTGATGCCTCCATTACATAAGAACGTAAGAGAAGACAAAGGTGGCAAAGAAATCAGATATATATTTTGGACGGAAATTACTATTTGATAAGTGAACTTTCAGCCGTCTCAATGGTATGAAAAAGAAAGGATTGTTTTAAATGATTAATCAAAGACACTGGTATCTCCCACATACATTTGAAAGGAAATGTGATCCACTATTCTGGGGCTGTGATCTGAAGGAGAAGGAGGAGTTAGCTATAGAAATGTTTACTAAGCATATGTCAATATATTTGCCATGTTCATTGTTCATTTGATGGTAAAATACTTTTAAATTGCCGTATTCTGACTCCAAATAAAACCAAACCAGTTTTAATGTTGGATTATGGAAATTCACACAGTGGAAAACATGGATTCCTATGTACTGCAACAAAATGGGAGAGGAGGAAGGGAAGCATGTCTCATAAATGGCTGTTTATGAACCTCTCCTCCAACATAATAGCTACAGAAGAGATAGAAGAGAGAAAGAATTTCCCTTAACCATATTCTTAGATAGACCATGGGAACAGCCAAATTGCCACCACAACCTAACAACACTGAATTTCATTCATTCTACTCCTCCACAATAAAGAGAGGAGGCATATTGACACGACATACCCATCTTGGCTTGAATCCGTACAGGACAATACTTTTTCATATGATGAAGTGGCTGAACTGATTTATCTGGATGGAATTAGTATAATGTGTTCCAGGCTTATTTAAGGAAAAGATAATTATTATTTAAGATCCTGCTGCTATCTCCTCAAAGTTGATGAACTTGAATTTATATATTGAACTTTGATCTTATATGAAGTTGTACCTCTTACTTATTACTTTCCTAATATTGTAATATTTTAGATGTACTGGTGGATGGATATTATATTATTTTCCCCATCAATGCAGTGATGGTGAAGAATTAATGCTATATTTAATAATAGCATTATCTGAACAGATAGAACAATTACATTAATTTAAAGAACTGGTATATTGTCAGCTAAAAAAATTCAGAAAAGGAATGTGATTTAGACAATGACTATTTTCTAACGTAAAGTTTCTTGGTTAATCTTGTTTAATAAAGATTCAGATATATAATTTCTTTAGAAGACAGTTTATGTCCCACATTGTGCTTTATTATACTTTCTTCTGTACCCGCAGACAGACTAGAAATAGTAGTTCAACTATAGAAGATGCTGAGAGGCACTCTGATATCTAGGATGACATCCCATACTCAATGGTTGGTTACAGGTAATTGTGAAGAGTTTCTGAAGCATTTATTAGTTTATAGATCTACACAATTACTTCCACTTCTTGTTGTCGTACATTGGGTATTACAACAGGTGCTTTGTGTTGATGAGTACTTTTGTAAAGCCAATCTTTAAGCTATCTGAATCACTTAGGAGAAAATACACTAGTGATGATAATTAATTTTTTTGTGTGCAATGGCAGAATATATCATGTTGAGATCTTACATGTTCAATTTCAACAACAGCAGGAAAGAAAAAAAATCTAGTTGTCTCAATGACCAAAATGATCAAAGCCATTGTTCTTCTTAAGTCTATTCTGACTGCACATGAGCAAATGATACACAAAAGACACATGGTTAACACAAGTACATTGTTCCATGTTTCCAGCAGAATCTAATCAGCCAGTTTATGATATGACAAGCCAAAGAATAGCTTAATAATGCAAATGTGCACAGCTAAGTACTTGTGGATAATTCTGTCTGTAGTTTATTGAACATATTCTTAATGATTTTGGAATGACTAATCCATGATTTGGCTAACTTTATTTCTAACATTCTTTTCTAGGGGTAGTATTATGTGATATACAGTATATTGTAAATGTAAATAAAATAAACAATATATCAATATTCAATTTTTTTTGTAGGTGCCAAAATATTCCTGTCATCTTTCTGTATGGATCCTCTGACTATCTATACTTCTATGCTCTTCTATTTCTCATTCTGTCATAACCCAAGATGAATAATGGTCTGGCAGGGGAGTTGGTATCATCATTTCAGTGTTCTGTCTGCTTCACTATTTCTTTGAAATGCTATTTCAGATCCTGGAAATAGTTTTCTTTATGTTTAATATGCCACTTTTTAGAGATTTTTAGGAAGACAACAGCAAAATGAATAGCAACTGACAAGGCTAATGACGGCCTGAAGGGGTAGGATATGCCTGCATCATGCTAAAATGGCCATTAAATGCAATTTAACCTCATATTTGTCACTTGTACAATGGGACTTTAGTCACTCTACCACAAGGAATCCTTTTTAAAATGTATCTAATATTAACTCACATTGACTGCGAGTTTGTCAGCCATACCTTAATTCTGGGAACATCTTTCCATTTTTAACTGGCTTTACTTACTAGTAAGTTATATTCTGGGATGACTTTTCTAAAATACGAATAGTTTGGTTTTTTTTATTCCAAGTTTTTTATTTTATTTTACATATACACATCAATGTGTGAACATTGTGGCATCTGGGTATCATACATTTTGGTGCAAATAAGAATAATAATATTAATTGTATTTGTTACATTCATCAAGCTTTGTATTAAGTTATAGTGCATCAATATTTGTATTAAGTTATAGTTTTTCATTATTTAATTATTCAATGTTTCAATATATTATTCTAATGTCAATCACAATATTGTTTAAACATACATGATAATTCCATTATTCAATTTCTAATCTTCCCTCTAATTATTGCTTTTGTCATTATATAAAAATATGTATACTAATAATCACCCCTCTCTTATTTCTATCTCTATTCTAACTTTTAAGCATGCCACCATTATATTTAAAGACATTTCCTTTTTACCCCTTGTCTCTTGCCCACATTAATACATTAATTCTTATTCACTTTCATTTTAGAGTACAAAACAACAGTAATATTAATCATATTCATTACCTTCCTCAAGCTACTGTAATTCTGATATTAATACACATATTTATGTTAAGCTATGCTATTCCATTATTTAATTATTTCAATGTTTCAATATATTATTCCAATGCCAATCACAATATTATTAAAACATACATAATAATAACACCATTCAATGTCTAATTTTTCTACCTTATTATTGCTTTTATTTTATTATATAGAAATGTGTATACTAATATTTCCCATTTTCTTATTTCTACCTCTATTCTAACATTTAATCATTCCCCTTTATAAATTCAGTTATGTATCATAACATTCAGGGGTCACTTTAATCAGACATCTTCGTTTTTCTCGCATTTAAATCTCTGGTAGTCATGGGGTAGATGCATTTAACTCAGTAGATATCTTCACAGTTCTTCAGATATGTATTATTTATTCCATTATCAAAAAACTTGTAAATATATGTTATATTTCCTTTCATCAGCAGGTGGCGCTCTCAACTTAAATTTCAATGTTAATATGAGACCAACCAGTTTCAATCCAATTTGGTTTTAATTCAATTTATAAAAGCAGGGTTAACTTTTTAAGTAAATAGTTCCAGCATTTTAAAATGCCTTCCCGAAAAAACACTTTCCCAATTTAAAAATCCAATTATCTGTATTTTTAAAGGTTTTCTGTTTTCTTCCCTTGGTCTTTTCTTTCCAATCTAGGATTTTTCTCAAAATGCTCAATCACTGCTTTAACAAATAGTTCTGAGCAAGTAATTCTCCTGGATTTTCCCTTTTGAGGTTAAGTTTTGAGTTAAAAGGAATTCTCTCACTCAATTCCAGTCACTGTTCACGTACTCCACTCCAGCATTTTCTTAGCTGTTCCTCAGCTGTCCCAGCTTCATGGCAGCCATCTTTAGGCTGCCCCTTCTCCTTGTCGTGGCTCACAGGGAAAAGAAAGCCCAGGTCAAGCAGGAGAATTCGACTGCCGAACATCACAGGGCACCCCTCTTTGCTTCACCGCCCCTACAGGGCATCTTTGGCTCCTTTTGGAGCCCACCAATGGGGAGAACTCGGCACAGACCCCCCACTCGGCACAGACCCACTCTCCGTGTCCGATCCCACTACGACATCAGCCGGAAGTCTTCTCTAGAATACCAATATATATTGTTGGTGTCTGTTAGTGAACTATACTGAGATCACTCTTTTGGGCTAATTACATTTAGCAGCTCCATTTGTTGGCCAGTTCTCAAGTCCCATTAGACTTCCTGTTCCTGGGGATTTTTCATCCTTAGTT
This sequence comes from Oxyrhabdium leporinum, assembly GCA_032468155.1. NCBI lineage: Eukaryota > Metazoa > Chordata > Lepidosauria > Squamata > Cyclocoridae > Oxyrhabdium > Oxyrhabdium leporinum. The sequence goes on from JANHFL010004275.1 coordinate 98,569, forward strand.
CAAAATGGAGTATTCCCCCAACAGAAATGGTATGCAATTTTGGAATCATCATGGACTCATAGCTCTTTAAAGAGCCAGTGCTAGCTATGACTAAAGTGGTCTTTTTACAAATCCATCTTGCACTCATACTTGGATTAGTGTATGTGTGTCTATTATTCTTCTCATCTTTCCTATTACCCATTTCTTCATCTTCTTATGATTATAACTTTGTTGCTTGTATCTTATGATTTATTTTAATTGTTTTATTTAGTATCCTAGTATGATTTATGTTGATTGCTTTTTTAGTATCCTACATATCCTGTGTTTTATCTTATGATTTATGATGAATGCATTTTATGATATTTATGATAATTATGATCATGATTTATCACTTGTTGCTTGTATGTACATTGTATGTACATTGAGAGATTATGAAAACCGGAGACAAATTCCTTGTGTGTCCAATCACACTTGGCCAATAAAGAATTGTGTTGTGTTGTGTTGTGTTGTGTTCTATTCTATTCTATTCTATTCTATTCATTTCATTTCATTTCATTTCATTTCATTTCATATGCTAGTTACCTATAAGTCTCTAATGTAATTGAAGGTGCTGTTTGCCACTTATAAAGCCCTTCACGATCCTTTTATTTGAAAATTGTCATGTTATCTGCATGTTTTGTAATATCTGACAGAGTCAGCAAGCTTCTGGTTCCATTTACCAAGTAAAATTAGATGTTAGAACCCAGAAGGCAGGTCTTATCCATCTTGGCACCTGTCTTCTGAGCCATATTCCCACCGAGGTCCAAAAGGTTGTGACCTTATTTACTTTTAGATGAGTCTCACTTTGCTTTTCCCCAGCCATTGGTATAGTCATTGATGTTGGTTTGTTTCAATTTTGTTTGTTAGCATTCTATTTTTCCATGTTTTCCTTTTATGTTATGATTGTTGTTTTGTTTTAAATGTTTTTGTCACTCATAATTTTTCTGAGTGGATTATCTACAAATGGACAACCTACAGTCCAGTCCAATCCAATTTAATACACTCCTCAAATATTACTCTTAGGAATCCAGCATCCGTTTAGCTTTTATCTCATTCAATCATCTATTTCATTATTGAAATTGCATCCACAGCTGAAATATTAATGATTGATGGATTTGTATATGGATAAGGGATGAGTTATGGGAAGAAGAGAAGCTTACATGTTTTGTATAGGAGGTGATGAATTACTAGGTTTGTTTATACTAGTGATGAAAAGGAGTGATAAAGAAGTCACTTATTTAAATATTTTTCCTTATTTTTCCTTTCTTTTTTCCTTCTTTTCCCTTTTCATGCACTTTCTATTCTCTTTCTTTTGCTTTCTAAGTTTAGTTTGTATTGTCTTTTATTATTGTTTTTCTTTAAAATCCAATAATCTCTTCTCTTCTCTTCTCCTCCCCTCCCCTCCCCTCCCCTGACTCCCCTTCTCTCCCCTCTCCTCT